>JARGXW010000224.1:0-208913 GCA_029204085.1 Mycena sp. CBHHK59/15
AAGTCCAAAACCTCATTTGGCTGCATCAGCCAAAATCGCGACCAGAAGTTCCAGTCCTTACCCAGCACTGATCTTCTTGCCCTCATGATCAGTGCGTGGGAAAGGACTGGTTGCGAGTGTAGACAGCGCTTTGTGGGACTGAGCAGCATGGCCCACTGACTCAGCATACAGCCACCTCAAATCAGTGTTCGCCCTAAGGGTTAAGGCATTAACTCGCTTAAGTCTTATTGATCCCTTAAGTTAAGCCTTAAGGATTCTCCGAAATTTTCCGAACCCTTAATCAAGTCTTAAGGCTTCAGCCGGAATATTCCGACCTCCGCTGGATCATTTGATGATTTCCATCATTGCAAATTTTCACTCTCTCTCTCGTCGACACCCACCGCCGACTCTGCTGTGATGACGACTCCGCCGAATCCGCTCTGGAATTTCTTCTACAAGGGCACAACCATGGCAAACACAAGTCATTGGGACACCTACTGAAAAGGCTGTGTCCATCATCACCAAAATATCCTCAAAGCGGCCCGTGGCAGCAGTGCCGTTGATGCTGCCACAGAACTCATCAATGAGAAGACTGATTACGACCAGGGCATGTCAAAATATATCCCCCTTTAACTGAATGGAACTGATATTCTGACACAGCGTGTCAGCTTGCGATGTTCATGCGGGGCGAGAAACTGAAATGGATCGTACATATCCTGGGCCCCAAAAAAGATCCAGGCTGCTCCTATGCTTCTGCAGAGGCCAGGGCAGAGGCCCGAAGGCAGCGTGACGAGGGTAAAGGGGCCAAGGCAGTGGCACCGTCAACTAAACATGCCAGATCTGCGTCCATGGTCGAGTCGAAGGACGCAACAGCGCCTAAAAAGTTTAAGCAGGCAATGCTGCAGACTTATACAGGTCATGCTATGCCTTTCAGCGCTTCGGAGGCCGACGCGATTCAAGCACAGGCGCTGCGTGCTGTCGTTTCCACTAATTCCGCTTTCGGGCTATTCAAAGATCCCCAAATGCTGACGCTTTTTGGGATGATGCGCAGTCTTGCCCCCGATATCATTCCTTCGGGAAAGGTGGTTGGTGGTCGTTTACTAAACGAGGCAGCCGCCACTGTCGACAAGAAATTGTCAACAGTTCTAGTGGGCCAAGAGCTTGGTTTATCGTGAGTGTATCATACCAAATTCCCATGTGTCATTTAACCAATCTTAGCGCAGACAGGTGGAAATCTCTCACCAAGGATGCTGTCAATGGTGTTTGCGCAAACATCGATTACAAGGTTTGTCCCAGACTAATTTTTTTTCGGACGGACTCACACTTCAATTCAGTCCTATACAATCGAATTGTGCGACATCACTTCGATGGACAAATGCCAGCAGTTTATCGAAATCATCGATCGCATCCAGACGAAGTACGGCTGTGTTGTGATTTATTTCATCATGGACGCAGACGGCGGCAGACGGAAGGGACACGTGCTTCTCGGAAAGGAGCGTGCATATTTGATTTTGCCGTCTTGTTGGGCGCACCAGGTATGTTACATTTCAATTCATGAATCGATTGTAACGGTGTCAACAGTTCCAATTGATTCTGGGCGATTACTTCAAGGTGAACAAATTTGCCGCCGACACTGCAGAGCTCGTAACCACCCTGATTGGGTGGATCAACAATCACGGACAGGTGAGAAAGATCTTTGACCGTGTCCAAGGCGAGATGAGCTTGGATCGCCTCAGCCGTGTCCTTATTCTCGCCTATCTTGTTGCCAATCTCACCCGCTGGACGACGCACTGCATCGCCTTCATGCACCTCTTCCGGTTGCAGGAACCCTTACAGTTTGCAGTGATGCAGAGCCGCGGTGCGATTATTGCTGCTCAGGTTGGGGCCGCAAAAGGCGCTGACAAGGCTGTGTTCATGGAGGAGGCAGAGAGGTTCTGCACCCTCATAATGGACACGACCTTCTGGTCCAGTCTCGAGTCCCTCATTGAGGACATCGAGCCGATCTGTTACGGAACCAACATCAACCAGAAAGACTCAACGCGCGCCGATCAGGTGCTGTTGAGTCTGGTGGGTATGTTTCTGCGCATGGCCGATCATCCTGAGCCTGATGTTCACGAGGGAATGATGGCCCGTTTCGAGAAACGGTGGAAAGATTGTGATCAACCACTTTTCTTACTTGTGTTGATTCTGAATCCATTTGAACAACTCTCTTGCTTCGGTCCCAAGGCAGGTCTCAATCATTTCAACACCCTAGACCTCCTTGTTTCGGTACGTGCTCTTCATATCCGACTGACTATATCTTATCCATCTAATCCTATAGATGTACCAACACATGAAATCCCGCCCCGATAACACCGATACAGCGGCAGAGCGTGCAGTAAAGGAGAAGGCGCTCTCGGCTGCTTTCTTCAAGTATCTTTCCGGTACCGGAGCGTTCGCAGATTGGATAGGGAACGAAGAAATGTTCGAAGAGCGAATGGTGAGCATCCTTACAACATTTTCTCGATGTCTATGAACTCCGCATATTAGGGCAGAGATCCCATCGCCGTTGGGTTGCCTTGCGCACCCCCGGGATTGCTGAGCTTGCAGATTTTGCAATTCTCATCCTGAAAATTGTCGTGAACCAGGCGGGTTGTGAGCGCGTGTTTTCTGATCTCAAAGTGAAGCAGACGCAGTGGTGTAATCGTCTCAGACTCAAAAAATTGGATAAGATGACAAAGGTACTCAAAATTCAGACGAGTTTCAAGTGTTCTCATGTCTGTATTCGTTTCCAGATTGGCGCTGATATCAAGACGGATCAGCAGGAACGCGGTCTGCTGAAGATCAGCAATGTTCACAAGTCCGCTGACGCGCTCCTGACAGTCCTCCGGTATCGCGACCTATTCCAGGACCAAGATGACGACACAAACGAGCGTCTTCCTGCTATCATTTCAACTGCGGCAGGTTGGAGAACTGTGATGGGCAAGTGGATTGCTGACGTGCGAGCAGCAGAAGCCGAGACGGCCGAGGATAGCCCAGATTCTGATGACGGCGACGTTCCACACCCCCCTGCCCGTAAGGGACGTGCCCCGGCTTACAAGTGGAAGAAGCGGACGTTGGCAACACTTTTTGGTGATTCAACCAAAAAACCAGCCGAACGCCTCACGCAACAGGAGATTGACGCGGAGGCGGAACTTATGGTGGCATTAGCGGAGGCAGAGGCGATGGCAGAGGCGGAGGAGGATGAACGGCTCGATGATGGTGCGGTAGAGATTCCCGACGACGAGGAGTATGTTGCCTAGCGTGCATCCAACTGTTAACGTTTACTCGCAGCAGAATCAAGCGAAAAATAGGCTACCTAACCGTGGGAAAAAATGGCTTAAGGCCTTCAACAGAACCCTTAAGTGAATGCCTTAAGTCTTATTAACCCTTAAGAATTTTCGAGACCTCAATTAATGCCTTAAGGGTGAGCACTGCCTCAAATCGCGCCACTCCTTATTTCCTACTTCTTCTATGTTGCCTGGCTGCATTTCATGCCCAAGATCCATCCATTCAAGTTCCAATACTTGTTTCATTGTATAAGACATACAGAAAGTACTAATAATTAATTTTATATGTACACATTAAATTTATTCTTCCATTTCAACATCCTCTTCTACCTCCCACTCCTCTATGATTGCCGGGACTAATGTTGAAACATCCCTAGGTGCGCTAGGTGATGGATTAGAGTTTCCATTCAGCTGGTACCACCTGTAGGCTGTTCTGAGGGCCGCCAATTTTTCTGGTTTCCGTGCATATCTGCTGTTGGCCAACAGATCTAGTACACCACGAGCGCGGTACGAGTTGAGTTGGCCATGAATTAACAGAATTGTCAGGGAGCCCCCGATTCAAGTGCACTTGGAGTTCCTCTGCCTCTTCTGTATCTTTGCAAGCACCTTCTCCTTCTGCATCCCTGCTGTTCTGATACGGAAATCAACAATCTTGCGACGTTTCTGGGCTTCCTGACCACTGGCATCGACTCGTCTGGCTTTATGCATGATGTAGGCATGGTCATCATCTGTCAAAACCGTGTCGTTTCGTCAATACATCACTTGTGCATTGTATTGATGCAGCATGAGTGATGGCTTGCCACGAATGGCCACACTGTATGCCCCGAGAGCTCCTTCGTTTGCATCGTTTGTTGATGGCATCCATGCTAGCTGTTTCTCTGTTGCCGTACATTCATCGATCACTCCACCTGGAGCAAACTCGGCAGAGAAGCGGGCCCATGTAGTCAATGCACCACGGGAAAAATGCGAGGGTAATTTCCTTGACATGGGGGAGTGTAGGAATGAGCTTGGAGACACATTCCATCACTCTGGGATCGCTCCACGGTTGACCGTCAAGTGTGGCAGTTTGGTATGTGATATCAGTTCCAAAAATGATGTCGGGATCATCAAGAATAGACTGAATATGATTATGAAGCTCGATGTGCAGCGGCCCGAGGTCCAAGAGGTTGGTACTCTCTGTTCCTGGTCCACGGACTTGTCGTAAATATGGATGGGTTATCACAACCCGGTATATGACCATCGCAACGAATTCGGTTTGGGTTGGGACATCCAGGAGTGTGTCCTGGAGGTTCTTCTCAATATTGGTAAGAGATGGGTTGTGTTTCGACCATTGAATGACCTCCATTATATCCAGATATTCCGAACGATAAGTGACAAGCTCTGCTGCAGCATCGCCATGACTCCCAAAACGAGTGTTGTTTGTATCAGGGAATCTTGTGTGCTGTTGCCCTAGCTTCCGACTCATGTGACGGTCAGCTTGTCCTTTCTTGTCATCTTTGTTATTGAATATCGCACCCGCAAGGGCACAGGCCTTGACCCCTCCATGAGTAGATGCATCAAAGGCTCGGAATTGATCGTCTGTGAGTGCAGCGTCCTTCGAAAATGCAGGGTCCAGCAGATTCCGAAGAATAGCTGCATTCTGCTTGTTCGCCAGAAGAACCGGACCAGGGACACCTAGCTTGTCCCATTCAAGCATCATCTCCGCATTACCTCCTTTAAAGCTGTTCAGATCCTTATGCATACAGCATCCCCCCAAATGAACAGATCAAGTGTTCGACGGTCTTCGGGAGATAGCACTTCTTACGCTTCTTTTCCCAGGGCCTCCACAATCTCTTTCATAAGTACTGCATCTCGCTTTGTCTGTTCTGTTACAGAGAGCACATTCCAGGCTTCCTCACCTCCAGCGTCGGCGATTTTCTTTGCATTCCATGCTGCCAGGTAATGGACAAGCTCCATGTATGACTTTCCTGCCAGTACCTGCTCTCCGAGATCCTGGATATTTGCCTCGTGTTTCTTGTCCTGCAGGCCTTTTGCAGCGCTTTTTTCATTGGCTGCATGGTCCCCATTCATCCCCTTCAATACCTTGAGAAAATCCCGAGGAGAATACCGACACTTGAGCCGTTCTACCAGGGGGCTTCGACTGAAGACATCACTGCCCTCCTCCATCCATGTGTTCCAGCTGTCGATGGACCCAGCACTGGTGTGATCTTTAGTCTTTTCGACTCCGATAAAGCGGACTTTCGGCGTCGATTCTGGGTCAATCTCGAGCTTTCCTGACGAGTAATCTGGCGCTCGATTTGCTATATGGGCGCCTTCGATATTGATGCCCCGATTTGATGTACTGTCCTGGCTAACTGTAGCTCCTACCGGCAACATGTAATGAGTCGACCAGTGGTTCTCTCGAACAGCAGGATCTTACGTACCTTTGTTAAGAGACAGCTCATATATGACCTGTATATAGCCTGATCCATGTAGAGCTTCCAAATGGGTGCATTATCCATGCAATAGTGACTGAAAGGACTGTCGGGATCCCTGTCTTCATTTCAATTAGTGGAGCCTACCGACGAAATTCAGGATGCACACTAGAGCTCCCGGCGGCCTTGTCTTCCTTGACACTTTTCAAAGGCGGTATTGCTGCGATGCGATGCCCAGCTTCAGCCTCGTTTTCGTTCCCAGAAAACTGTCTTGGGGTTAATTTGGATGCTAGGATTGCAGTAATGCACAAACACTGGTGTGAGGGGGGTCTGAAGGTCTTGAACTCGGTGGACTCATGCCTCGATGTTGGTGGGGAGGTGGAGAGGGGGGAAAGCTGTAGTACACAGCACGCAGTTACAGCATGGGAGTTGCGTGAAAGCCGGACTTGAAGCTTGACGAAGCCGGCGCCGAGCAATAGGAGGATGTCGCGTCGCCGTCCCGGCGCGGCGAACCAGGCATCCCAGGAAATTCCCCAGCCAATTGACGCAAGGACTCAGGGAGTGGTGTGGCGGTGGCGCAGGATAAACGTCCCCGTGATTACGGACGAGGTGCACGGCGGTTACGGCAGACGGGACGTGTGAGGAGTGGCTGGATGAAGAAAGCAATGACGTAGCGGCTGACTGAGGAGGACATTTGAATGGCAAGAGTCGTCGAATCAGCTAAATAGGAATTCAATTAGATGGGATCTGGCAGAAATCAGCAAGGCTGTCACTGGCGTTCTCGGCTAGATCCCTTCCTTATGGTCGTGGGAAGTGCCGGAGACTGTGGAAATCAACCATCTCTTTCCCAAGTCCATCCAAGGGAGACAGAAAAAAATGGTGGCAAAGCTCAATGCACTCTCTGATGCTCCTCTATTTTCCCCTTATTTTTACGCCTCGTCAAATGCCAGAACCTGGAGGGTGCGACTCAGCTTTCCCACGACCTTACAGGATTGGCTGATCTGCCGGCAAACGCCCTTGGAAATCAGAACGTTCAAGGAGTATGATATAAATGCAAATAGTTACCAAACGCGAAGGTCGTGGGATGAAAACTAGAAATATGCACAGGATGCAGAGAGTCTCCAAGAAAGTCAAATGGAACGTACGAGCTGGACGACCGTTGCGAGCCGGAATCCGAGCCCAGTAGTTATACTTCACGCATTGTGCCGAAACTATGGCATTTACTGTACTATTTCGTCCATAGGTTCAGGTGACGGGTGACGGAGGGTCGTGAACTGAACCTATTTGGTACCAGTGACGGTGACAGTCGAGTTTTCAGGCCCAAATAGGCTCAAAAACACCAAAATTTTATCTCCGGCATTCGCCGGACTGCCTTTTATGGGAATTTTGATGTGATTGCCGAGGAATGAACTTAAAAAAAATGAACTTGGTAGGTGACGGGTGACATGGCGTGAACCTATGGTCGAAATAGTACAGTACTAGTGCATTGTCGTGTTTAACCGGATTTGGCCATGTCAACACAACATGGCCAAACACAAGGCTTCAACAGAGCCCGCCTTGTATTCTGGTGGACTTAGATTTTTGCTTTTGTTTTCCGCTAGAATTCCTTACGCTGTGTTGCTGAAACCTGGTTACGAATACGTTCAGACTTATTTTCTCCGACTTGCGGGCTGAAACCAAGCTCATGAATCAGTCATGATCAAGCTGTCATCCTGACTTATCCGGCACTGTTGAGTCCATGCAGCATTCGCTTTTTCAAATTCTGTGCTAGTTCTGCTTCCCCGCCCTTCCTGAAGCCTCTTCTTTGGCATGAGGGACTCAATTGGTTACCCTAAATTCGGCAAATCCCGGCGCCCTGTCGTACCCCTAAAGCAAGGCACCAATTCACAATGCCGACAAGTGTCTTGGCGATGTCTCGCACCCGCTCCTCCCCACTCATGGCATACATTAGGACACGGGGCTTTCTTTCCTAGCTACCATGTCGAACACCAAACTGCATGTCCCCAACGCGCTTGACGCGCACCTCCAGTAGGCCCCCGCGAATCTGCTGCAGCACGAATGCGCGTATCTCACCCTGTTTTCTAGGGATGTCGTCCTGACATTCGCGATCACGGGTATCGTGCTCACAGCATCGTTGCTGCTTGCGTTCGCATATGCTGCCTGGAACCCCGTCTCGCGTCATCATCTGAACCGCGTCAGCTTCCGACTACTTGTCTGTGCATTGATATCAAAGTGAGAAATTCCGGGTGCTCCTGTTCACGTATCTCACCATTTCTAGCCTCATTTTCGGCGCGAGCTCCATCCCGGTCTTCCCAGGCCCCAGTGCGGGGTGCAGCTTTGTGGCGTTCTTCGGGCTGGTACGTACACGGGGCCCTTCTCCGCCCCGCCAGCCGCTGACACCGTCTATAGAGCATCCTCATGTTCTCAGCATGCATGTTCTTCTGCATCGCACTCAATCTGCAGTTCGTATACACATCGTCTTCCCCCTGGCTCAATAATATTGAATCGCACACACACAGACTGGTGCTGGTGCACCACGTCAACGGTAACTCGATGGAAAGGTTCTACTACATCGGCTCCGTCGCGGTCGTCGCCATTTTAAACATCACGCCCTACGCCGCCGGCCAGTTCGGCTACTACAACGGTACCTGCTGGTTCAGTGACCCGCGCCCCGATGTGCAGTTCCGCTGGCTCCTCGGGTCGCAGTCCGTCTGGATCCTGCTCATGTCCACGGGCGAGGTCGTGTCGTTTTTCGTGATCCTGGGTTACATGCTGCTGTATCGGGCGAGTCGTTTTTTGTTTCCGATGAGGGTGTTGTTTGGCTGACCGATCGTTGGCTGGCGCAGATGCGCACCACAAGGATGTGGTCGGATCGCTCGACGTCGTCGTTCGGCGCGATTCCGAAGCCGCTGATCGTGGCGTACCGCAGAATCATTCTCCGAATCGGTTTGCACAACGTCTTTATAACGAACGGCTATTTAATACGGCGTCAGGTCTTTACCCCCTCCTCTCGTGCTGCCTGAACTTCACCGGCTCCATCGTGGACATCTGGCTGTCCAAAAACCCCGTCCCCACCGAACTGGTATGCACACTTTCTTTTCTCATCCGAGAGTCGCTCAGCTTAACCTTCCTGCGAACAGCAATGGCGACTCGGGTTCGTCGGTGCGTTTATCCACCCCTTTCGCATACTCCTCTGACACCATCCCCCCATCCAGACCTCTGCGTATTCGCCCTGCGCCCCATCCTATACACCCTCCTCGCCACAACGGATCCGGTACACCATCTTTAATCTCCCCTGCTCCTTCCTCATCTGACCACGTACCATCCGACCAGTCCTTCCTCCGCGCCATCCGCGCCCTCCGAAACCACGGCAAATCCACGCACTCCACCGGCCCTGTGTCCACTTCCATCAACTACGCGAGCTCACACAGCATGAAGCGGTTCTCGACAAACAGCCGCGCGGTCGTGCACGTGCAGCTGGAGCAGGGAAGCATTCGATGCCGTGGAGGGCAGGGGACAAAAAGCCTCCCGCGGAGCAGAGCACTGAGGCCTCGAAGTCGTTCGAGGAGCAAAGTGCGGTGAGTCACGGTGACGCCAAGGCGGCAAGGGGGAAGCCGTCGTTCGTGGAGCAGGAGCCAGAGCAGAGTGGGTTAAGTGAGGTGGAGCGGGGGGGGAGCGGGAGATGGAGGAAGAGCTTGATGTGGAAGCGCAGACGCGCTCAAGGGCGGAGGATATCGCGAAGCAGATATGATTGGTCGTGAGTCCACTGAAAAGAAACAAAAAGAGTCAGTCCCTCGGTTCTTTGGAAGTTCTCTCCTGGGAAGATTGGGTTGTGTGTACAGTAATATCTGTTGTAAGGGGTTGAATGGCCATGTAAGGCCATAATAGGATCAGCTCTTATAATTAATTATAGCAAAGATCACTTGTAAGATCACGCAATTTTGGGCAATAAACTTGAACGGCGCCTTGACAGCACAGACAGCGATGGGAGGCATGAGGAGGGCGAGGGGCTGCGCGTGGGGGGACCGCAGGCCTGGGTCATGCATAGAGTAGCGGGGAACAGCTTAAACTGCAAAAATAGTCCGGTAGCATAAGACCTTGCAGGCCCCTATTTTGAATTTCCAAAAAAATAAGCATTACTTAACTTACTCGGTGGTCGCCCTCTGTCACCCAATAGCCCACCTCTCGTCTACTTGGTCTCGCCCTTGAGAATCACACACTGCCACTCAATCTCCTCTGTCAAGGTTTGACCACAATCCTTGCCCATGCAATACAAGTCAAGCATGTCATCGCAGTTGTTGGAATTGTGCTCATTTTCGTAGGCTCGCTACCAGTCCGTTTTAGGGAAGCGACTTTGATCACGGGGTCAAGGGATCAAAGCTTCCTAAAACGACTGGAACATTTGGTTGATTTTTTGGTGGACCCGCCAAATGTGAGTTCGGACTTATGATTGTACACCTCTTGACACTGAAAAAAAGTGTAAAAATTGTCATAGAAGAACATCATTATTTTTCGATTTTAAGATGAATGAGATCAACTTGTTTTTGAAACATAGTGTAGGTACTAGACATCGTCAACTGGTCCGTGCACAGACGATGATGAGGACCTCTCACTCAACTCCAAAAACAAGTGTGTGTTATTGGGCTTAGAATTGAAAAATATCCGACTTTTACTACGGGACTTTTGACACTGTTTTTCGAGGTAGACAACAATGTTTTTCTAAGTCCAAACTCACATTTAGCGGGACCACCGAAAATGA
Source organism: Mycena sp. CBHHK59/15 (assembly GCA_029204085.1). Classification (NCBI taxonomy): domain Eukaryota; kingdom Fungi; phylum Basidiomycota; class Agaricomycetes; order Agaricales; family Mycenaceae; genus Mycena; species Mycena sp. CBHHK59/15. The sequence continues at coordinate 10,461 of JARGXW010000224.1, forward strand.
TGACCAAATGTCCCAGCCGCTTTGCTCCGTGAAAGCGCAGCCACGTGAGTCGAAGCGGTTGGTCACGAGCCTACCATTTTCGCTGTAATAACAGAGCTTGACACACATGGTCAGCCCGACATGCTCTGAAATGGTGCGCACACATGCATCTGCATCCTTCAGCAGCAAAACCACATGGCCCACATGCCTCTTCCATGTGGGGTTCCCAGGTTCGGAGTCTTCGGAGACCTCCATTGGTTTGCTGGGGATGGGGCATTGATGTGCAAGCACACAGCCGAAGAACCCGCTCATGGGGAGAAAGTCTGGGTCAGCAGAGTCTCCTCAAATGCATGTTCGGCCTTGGTGTGAGGCTGCACTATGTTTGCACATGGTTTCAATGAGCTTGCATCTGCACTTAAGACACTAACAGATGACTTACTCCACGATAACAAGACTCAAGAGTCGGCTCCCAAACGCACCCCACACACAATCAACACCTATGGTCCCAAGATATTTGCTCTGCACCATTTCCGTGGTGTAGGAACACACCCCTGCACAATCCAGCCACTCCGCAAACACCTACAGTCAAATCGTACCTGGGATACTGAGTCAACAAGCTCCTACTGTCACTATGCACACTGGAAACACAGTCTGCAAACTCAAACTCATACTGCAAGGTCCTATGGTAGCACGCAAAGTACCAAGGCGAAGTCCATGCGCAGTTGCAATCGTGTCGAGTGTCGGGGCTGCGGGAGACGCATCAGCGGAGGGCAGCATGGTGCAGGCTCATCGCGCAAAATGCACCCGAGTCAGCAGCACAGGGCAACACAGGCGAGTGCAAAACGGCCACATGCGGAACAGGGAGGGAAGTGCGGTGGTGCTTGAGTGGGAGGACGCAACTATGTCCATTCAGTTTCACCTGTGTGCGCTGGGTCTTGATACATAGTGTTGTGGATTTAATGGATTTGGCAGGCGGACAAACCTGCTTAAATCTACGGTTGGGACAAACTGTGTGATGGCCACAGTTGGGCGGGGCAGGCATGAACTGATCAAATCAGATGGCTGATACCGGACCGTTGTGACGGTTCGGTGATCAAAGCAGGGTGCAGTGCATCTGTATGGCTGTAATAGTGTGCCATAATTATTTGGTACACCACTGGGTCCTTTTTGGAAGAAAAATTCACCACATTTGCCCATTTTATCATAAATTTACACCACTAGTTTCAAAATGTGAAATATATGCACTCCCCAGTACCACTTTCAGTAAATACACCGGTGTGCCAAACACAAAAAGACACTGCTTGATGTTTTCACAAGAAAAAACACCGCTCATGGTTTCGGAAAGATACACTGGTTCCATTTCCGATATTTTTTCACATCCCATTGCTGCTTTTTTTTCACCCCCCAGATGAGACCCAAAAAAGACACTGCAGCAAATATTCACTGCCACCTGTTTGGTCTGTTTGATCACCAATCAACATGTGACGTGGTTGTTCTTCTGTCATCATCAAGAGGTGCATGACCTCTGGATCGTGGATTTTGATCTTAACTTTCGGATCAACAGCATTGTTTCAGCACATGCCTCCAAGTGAATCCCTTCCAATATTTCCATTGAATCCTATGCATTCTTTGTTTTTATCTTAACACAATTGAACTATTGCCATGAAAATATCCTTGTTCCCAAGTGCAGAATTCAACACTGTGGCAGCAGATAAACTTGAACTGGCAACTGCTGGATGTCGAACTGTTCTCAACACAGCATTACTGCAGGCCAGTTTGGTGGACGCTTCTGACCCATTGTGGGACCTAGAGTATTCATCCAATATTGGTGGCTGTACTGTCCTCTCTGCCTTGGGCGCTCCAAGCCGTCCATAGGCGCTGCTTGTGTGGTGGTGGCTGTGTTTGAGAGTGCTGCTGATGGCCATCACTGATTTTTTCCTTATTCGGGGGGGTGGGTCCCCCGTGGGAAATAATCCGACATCCAGAGACCACACACCTCTTTGTCATCATTGTTGTGACACCATCATTGCACCAACACATTGTGTTCTGCTTAGTGATGTGCTGGCTCAGGCTTCAAGCCAGAAGCCAGGCCAGGCCACAAGGCTGGCTTGGGCTGGCTTAGGCTTCTGGCTTCAGATTTTCCAAGCCAAGCCAGGCCATTAAGCCAGGGCTTGAATACAGGAGGTCTAAGCTGTGTTCAGAGCATTATTTTTTGGCTTTGTTTTTTTTTTGAGTGTTATTTGTCTGTATCTAATATTCCACTCACTGATTCATGAATAATCCATTCAGGTTATTCTGATGATACTTTGTCGAGACACCAATCAATACCTATGTTTTCACAAAAAGCTCAAAGTGTGCCATTATGGCTCTGAAATTCGCACTGTTGAGTAAGTGCAAACACTCAACTGAGAAAGAACAACTCACAGATAACCTATAGGAGGTGTAGAAAACGAAAAACAGAGTTGTGTGTTATTTGGGATGGCTCAAGCCTGGGCCAAGCCAAGTCAGGCCAGGATCCCTGGCTTGGGCTCTGGCTTGGAATTTCTGAAGCCTAAGCCAGATGAAGCCAGGCCTAAGCCATGGTTTGCAAGCCAAGCCAAGCCAAGCCAGCACATCATTAGTTCTGCTGCCTTCCTCACCCTCCATGCCTGAGTCTGACTTCCCCGCCACTAGGCATACCCCTGGGTAGTACTGCGGCATGCCCAGCACTCAGCCAAGGTGTAATGGTGGAAAAACATGACAGTATTAACACTTGAACTAAAAGAAGTACTGAAACTTACCTTCGTTTACATGAAGAGATATTTCCACAGATCAGAATATTCAACATCTTGGACTCTGCAGATTGTAAGTAAATCTATCGTAAATCAACCAGTGCAAGAAAACAATTACAGCTCTTTGCAGAACTTTGGGCATAGCTAATTTTTTTTTTCCATTTTGGGTGGTTTTTATTGTTTTGTGTATATTACTTGTTGCAGCGTTAAATCTTGTCTGTTCTCCTGGCATCAGGGCACATTCAACTTGAAAATTCGCAGGGGTTGGCATCTTCAGAATTTTTATTTGGCCTTTCACACAAATTTCTAGCTCAAGTATCAGTATTTGTATATATCACTTGCCATAAAGGATTGGGTGATCTTTCAACATCTCAGACTCTTCAGACAGTAAGTAATCTATCGCAAATCAACCAGTGCAAGAAAACAATTAACCAAACTATAGCTTGCCTTGTGAATAAGTGCACCCAACTGTGTCTCATGTATGTTTCTACAGCCAGGATTGGCTATCCAATCAGTCCAGCTGGCATCAAAGTTGCAAAAACTCACTAAAAGAAGTTCCATATACACCGCTCAGCAAACTGATGGATTACCTTCATTTGAAGAGCTATTAATGCCAATCAAAAGATCGAAGCCAAACCCAGAGACTACAAGTCAACATTTGACTTGTAACCTGAGTAAAGTGGGACTATAGCGAAGCTTAACAATTAGGCCAAGCCAAAACTATGTAGAATGATGGTATACCACTCAGCATGGCAAACAAGTGCCCAGAAAGAGTGGAGACTTGCAGAACTATTGGAAATCAAGTGCCAGTTTGGTGCCAGTCAGTATATGCAGTCAAGTGATTAAGCTGAGACAGAAACACAAGGTATAGGCCTTTCGAGGTCTCAACAATTGAACTTATGGGTAAAAGGTTGTCATACACTCCCTTCTACACCTTTCCTGCCTTGTCCTTGGAAGCAGTGGTTTTCTGGTTTGTATTTCAGGAGCGGTGAAATTTTTGCTCAATAACTAACAAGTGTGAAAAAAAGGTCCAACAGAGGTGGTATCCTTTCCATGAATCTGAATCAGGTGTGAAATTTTTACTCACAAGGTTGAGCCTGTGTTCTTTTTTTTTTTTAGTTGGGCGGTGACTATTTTGCCTCCCCTCACCTGTGCATTTCTAATTCAAATGGAGGGTGAATTTTTGATAAAATCGAACAATTATGGCACACTATTACCCCATACATCTGATGTGCCAACTGTTAAAAAACACGCACCCTCCGCCCACACCCTATCACTGAAATTACACAGTCCACTATCGATGGATTTTCACTCACCCTTCACTGCGACACTTTGACTTTAATCCTTGTTTGCTGACCATGGAAAGCGCCGAATCAATGTAATCAATGCATCGGCCGAGCTGAAAAAGGCCGTAAAACTTCTCAAGGTTATATAAAGAAGAATTCCGTGGAGAGAGACAGGCTGGAAGCAGCTACTCCTGGTGAGTTGTATGGCTCTCCCAGGCTTTCACAACATGATATAGAGTGAAACTCAATGTCAATAGGAGGCTACAAGAAGGCCCTCGAGGAGCGCATTGTCAGATGCAAGCTCCTGATAGCACAATGTATGTTACTTATCTTCTTCCATTCACACGTCAAATTCATAATGGCATTGATTCCAACCACTATGAATCCAAATGTGCCCACCCTTTTGGGATATCCCAATGACCCGATCCCCTGGTGGTGGCTCTGGTGTGTCCCTCTCACCACAAGATATTTTGACAACACATTTGGTTGATGAAATGATATTTTCTTTTCCTGCAAGTTCAACTTGAACAGCCTTCAGAGGGCTGTGGTGACATGGGACCAGGCACCGGCAATGTTGGCTCAGGCATGGCTCAGTCAAAAGGTGTGTGTCCCCAACTCATAAATCTATACAAAGTTTGTTTAAACAATCTGTGTCTCAATGTAAAAACCTGTTTAAGCAATGATTTATTTAATGGTGTCCATCACCATGGAGGCACCTGGGAACCACCATAGGGTGAGGGGCTTGAACCTTGGGGTTGAAAAAACGGTGTTTAATCAGTGTTTGGTTCAAAATGTGATCAAACAGGGTTAACCAATGTTCGAACAGGGTTTAAACGATGTTCAAACACTGATTAAACACTGTTCAATGGGACAAAACTAAAAATTCCAGATACCCAGGGGAGTCGAACTTGGGACCTCCCAGTTTCTCTGGAAACTGAAGTGAGGACAAGTGAGAGCACAATAACCACTAGACCATGCAACCAATGTAGGGCTGTGGAGTAGCCTTATTCATGTCTGATTTCTGTTTTCAATCTCAACAAGTATCATTGTGTTGTTCCTGAACTGTGGACTGAATTCTTTTTCAATACCATGTAACCATAGTATGTATTGAAAGAGAGAGTGGAACGAAGTGCTTGCAATACTTTGGTGCCTCTCTGTATGCAACCCCCACAACTCAGACAAGGAAATTCAACTTGACGCCCGAGTTACTGACTACAAATGAAAAACAAACTGATGTCCCCATGGAATTTTGGACGTTTTGAATGCATTGAAGGTAACTAGCATTTGAGACACTTCTGAACTGACCTTGAACTGCTTAAATATCACTGCTGCTCAAGGTGTGATGGACTTGTACTTTGAAACAGTAACCTTATCTGTTTCTACCGTGTTTCACGCATTGGCGCAGACTGCCATCAATGCTACGTTGGCTCAGTTGGAACCTTGCTGAAAGTTTGTGTGTCGAATTCTTGGCTGGTGTGTGTTCGAACCCCACCCCCTGTGTTTCTTTTACTCCATGTTTCAACACTGTTTGAATCATGATTAAAGGCATATTAAGTAAATCATTGCTTGATCATGGTTTTATGTTGAGATGCATGGTGTTTAAACAAACTTTGTAGGGTTACTGCCAACTCCTACATGCACTTTCTCTCTCCTATTGTGATGAAGTGTGTGTTGCGCACAGTTGCGGGGTGTTCACTCTTGACAGCCTGAATGTACTGTTGATTTTGAACATGACACCGAAATGTTTATCACAAACAGTTGGACAAGTGTTCAAACATGACACTATGAACCAACTGTTCGCTGACAACAGTCTGGGACATTAGCCCAATTGTTCATTTCGAACAGTTCAACAAGTGTTTACACTTGACACCACAAACAAACTGTCTATTTTGAACAGTCAGGATGGCACCCAAGTGTTCACTTTCAACACTTTGGATGAAGTTTTTGTTATCCACTGCAACACAGTCTTCATATAATGATGTCCTTCTCATACACCTGTAGTCTTTCCAAATCCTATACTCACCATCCTTGGATTAGATCTTCCTATTGACCCCACTCTCAATAATTCTCAAGTCCCCCCACCCAAAAAAGCGCATGCAAACAGTGGCCAGCCTCAGCATCGCAAAATCGGTAACATCAATTATTTACTTCTCTGAGTCGGTTTCCCAACTTTTTACAGTTAACATTGACTCGATGGAAACAGTTACGGAGTTGATCAATGCCCCCTATGCTTTCCCGTTTTTTGAATGGCTGGCTCACTCATGGGACCACCATTGAATCTGCAGACCCCTCCAGCACTGCGGACGAGTTTCTGGATCTCCACGACGCAGCTGAAGAGACCATCAATCAAGTGCTATATGTTGCTGCCCAGTCTAAATTTTCACACGAAGTTTCTCATCTCACTGCACTTCATGACTGGCTCATCACCGCCGGATTAATGGTTGGGAATACTCAAAAGAAACCTCCCCCGCCCCCAAGAAAGGTACATTTTCTTTCTATCTCCTCCTTCGAGTTAATTTCAAGTCCATTTTCAGTTACAAAGGACAACCAGCCCGTGAAAATCATCCATGGCAGTAAACTGATCACCATGACTCCAGCCATGCTTGTTGAGCTAGGCTAGACCCTTCCAAGTACCCTGGATGCGTTGAGGTGGGTATTGCACCCATTGCTGCTGTCTTGAAAAATTGAGTCTGTCTCCTGCGTTTTTCTACATTTGAATTTATTCTTATCCTACACAGAGCGGTGGTCAGAAGTGCATTACTTGTGGCAGTTCTGGTCCGCGTGGACAAGCACTGACCTCTAGGCCCGTTCCGCCCAACGAAGATCGTCTGTATTTGGAGGACTGTAAATGCCCTCTCCATGGTGCGGCCCTTGAGCTTGTATGATCAAGATGACTGCTGATAATGGGGATATCCCCCAAGGTGGTGATGACGAGGTCGCAAACCGCCGTCTTGCACTCAATCCAGACATTCTCAAGGTCATTGCTAGTGCAATCAAGGCCGCGTCTGGCCATGATGTCGATTGCCTACTTCAACCAGAGATCGAGCGGTTGGAGCATACAATCCATTGGGCATTGAAACACTTGCATTCAATCGCCTCTGATGAGGAATCCGAGTTTGCCCCTTCCTTCAATCTCTTTTCCAAAAAGTTCAAAGAAACAATGGATACTATTCATAGGGAGGATTAGAATCAGGAATATTGTAGTCTACAATTCATGTTCCCGAAAATTTTCTGGTAGTGTAACCCTGCCACTTACGTTGAGTGGAAGGAAGGTGGGGATGGTGTTATTAGTCCAGGAGTTGATGATGACCTGGGGCGCAAAGTGGTGCCGAAACAATGCTGCACTCAAGAGAAGAGTGAGAACACTCGGATAATGAAGTTAATAAATCTCATTTGAGGATGATTTTGTGGTCTGTACTTAGTGTAGTTTGCATTTGAAGCACACTGATCAGAGCGTGCAAACACTAACAAGCTTGAGAATGTTCAGGTTGTTCGGACTCATTTGTAAAGGTCAACCTACCTCTAGAAAGATATATATAACTGGGAGACATTATATAAGTGTAATCGAAACATCTGGAATGAATCTGTGTTCTGTATGTAGTGTGGTCCTTGTTGAAGTTTGGAACAAAGTTGATATTTCCATATTGGGAAGTGTACGTGGAAAGATCGCACTGCAAGTCAATTGGGCTGTTAAATGAGTGAAATGTGAACCAAAAGTCAAATTCTCAACGTCAAATTGAGATAGCCAGGATACATAGAATGTGTGCCATGGATCCCTGTATCATTTTCCACACTGAAATTGTCTCGGAGGTGCACGTAAAAAGAGCGAACCTGTCCGACAATTGTGTCACTGTCAGTTTTGCCAGTGGAGTCCTGAAAATATTTGTGGGAATTCTTCTACATGTAAACCGAGTGTATGAAACCGAATCACAGTCTCGGGAATTTTTTTCCTGCTCGGATGTGAACATTTCCAAAATGTGTAGATTTTCATCAGGAACATCCACATTTGTCAAGTTGATAAACCTCACCCTTTCACCATTATTCCTACACAGATTCATGGGTCTGGATTCTTTTTAATGCTAGTTACCTCTATGAAGCTCTATGGGTCACATTTGGAGGTATCCCAATACATTTCAGAGTCATAAAACCCATGCAGTCTCATGGTTTGCCCGGATTTGGAAGTGTACAAACTAAGTAGGAAGGAAGATTGAGGGTGAATACAGCAGTAGAAATTGTTACTTACTTGAATCTCTCCTCTTCTCTGTGCCCACTATGTGCCTATTCAGAAGGACTTAGATACTGGCAACTATTCGAGGTATGGTATTCAAAGATCCCAGATTATCAGGGAAATATTCACCTCTCTTCAACTGGTTCATATTCCCAGGGTTCTCGAGTCCCTTGCACTTCTGTATATGCTCCAGAAGGCTCATAAATTTATTGGGGATCCCCTGATTCACTTGTGTCAAGATCCAGTCGGAAAAGCATCAAAACAAGGGGAATAAAAGAGAAATTTACTTTTTGCAACCACAGCCTACCTTAATGACCAGGATGAGATATCCAGGGCCCTTTACCATAGTCCCAAAGAGTCTGTACAAGTTTGGAATTTCTCTGCGCCAGAGAACTTGCAAGGGAAATAGATGAAGTTGTGCTCGCACTTGTGCACGTGCATAAGTAGTGCTAAGTGGTCGCTTAGTCATGTCAATACACAGCCACTATTGACATGACTAACTTAGCACTTTTTCTGAACTCTTGCTCTCTCTCCATTATATTTCCCCTTCATCCCGATTGGTTTTGATAGTTCTATCTCATATTATGTGCCCCAAATTTTCTCAGAGTCTCCAAGTATCAGGTGGGAAGAGGGGTCCAACTTCTGTGTTTATGTGCAGAGCATCAGAGGCTTTGAGCGACAATGAGGTATGCAAACTGCATAGTTTCCCAGAGAGTGTTCAAATTTAACAGTCCCCAACTGCTTGAAATTGACAGTCTAGATCAGTGTGTTGAGTAATCACAGTGAACCAAGTGTTCAGAGTGAACAGTTTAAATGTGATTATGTACTGCAGGAATAACATGGTTGGAGGCCAAGTGTATAATACTAACAGTGATCCAGGTGTTCAGAAATGACACTCTGTACTGATACATGTCCTGTACAAATCACACCGTTGGTGAGCAGTGTTTAATAACAACAGTCAAGAAGTGTCGAAGTCCAACACTTTGGACCTCACATTTCTGGGCCCTCATGCTTGCACAACACCACAAATCTCTGTAACAACCCTCTAGCAGCTCACACAAACAGGAGGCCAAATAGCTCTACTGGGAGCAAGTCAACCCATATTTACGAAAATTCTAGTGGAATCTGCATGTTGAAACAAGAAGAAATGATTATTTTTGAGACCTTAAATCTACTCTAAATCTCCCCTAAATTTTGACATAGTCACCTCTGAGTCGCCACATAGTCGGGTCAGATTTAAGCACCCAAATGAGATGTACACTTTGAACAGTTGCCCTGAACTGTACATTGGATGCAGTCCGGGATATGTACACTTCAAGCAATTGACACCAACTGCATATTTGAAGCAGTCTGGAGCTGTTCATTTTTTACATTCGAGGCATATAATTGTTGTGATTTGTTGTACTACTTATGACTATTATGAGACTTTGTGTCACCTCTTTTTTTGTGTTCCGCCTGTACCGCCTTCATCAACATAGTGAACTTCTTCTGTAGCTCCGGAAATTTTGCCTCGAATGTGTTATAATCTCCATCACACAGGGAGCATGACCCCATGCTTATTAAAAAATAAGTGCATGTGGCTTCTGATCCGTGGTTTGCTCGCTGTTGCCCCGCTTATAGATTTCCCATCACACAAAGGGGCAATGGTTCGAACCATCAACCCGACAGTATATTTACATTTTTTGGCTATCATCTTTGATCCAATCAATGATTTCGGACTTGAGCCGTTGCCCATTGGTTGGAATCTCTCAACTATCCATCAATTGTTCGAGGCGATGAATGTATTGGCCGACATGTGGCTCCTTGATTAATTAATCAGACATTGGATCTTAAAGGACAAAGACTCGGGGTCTGTTTCCCCCTTCCTTTCATGCCACCAAGAAAGGTCCTCTGTGTCTGCTCAGACTGCAACAAAGGAACAGTCCTTCTCAATGGTCATAACATCCCTGGTCGAGAAGTCAGCACCACAACCTGCCAAAGACATGAGGACAATGAAGAACTTGCAAGACTAGCAGCAGAAGCCAGCATAGCCCAAACTAATCGAGTTGATCCTGAGCCACAGCTCAAACCCCCACTCCCTGTGCCTGCTGTTGCAGTTTTCCAAGAAGGTGATGATAAATTGAATTCGAAATCCTTACCTGTGCTTAACTCAATTATGTACAGCCCTGGCTCCAGTTACCGCCATGTGCATAATGCTTGCAGGCTGAACTTGCATGTTGGAACTAGCCGCGACAACTCAGGCATTTTTCTGAAAGCCCTGGGGTTCATTATAGGCACAACAATAAGTCTTATCTTTGGGGTCTTTCGCACTGCAGGTTTCAAAGTAGATACTCCCACTCTACGAATTCCTCAAGACATCTGCACTGTTTACCAGCATGGACTAGATCCAGAGATTGTTTGCACACCTTGCTGTTCAACGTGTTACAAGCCATATCCTCTTGAAAATCTCCCAGAAATCTGTGACTGGAGGAAATCTCCGAGATCTTGGCCTTGTGGTACTATCTTGTGGAAGGAGGTTCGCCATCGAGACGGGACCACCAAGGAAGTCCCTAAGTGTTTCTGTGCAACACCGTCATTCGAATCCTGGCTTCGGTTTTTCCTATCCAGACTGCAGATTGAAGAGCAGCTGGAGAAAACATTTCTGCAGGACCAGGCTTGTCAGAACATGCCACGGCCAGGCATCATGAGGGATATTCAAGACAGCCCAGCATGGTGTAACCTTGAAATTTTTATACTGACCCGATACCATCTGGTGTTTGGGTATTATATTGATTGGTTTAATCCATTCACAAACAAGATTGCCGGTATGTACTTTCTCCAGTTTCTGGCTATCTGGCTCATGATATCGTGAAAGGCCCTAATGTCTCTTGTGGTGCAATCATCATGTATTGTCTTAATCTCCCAATTGAAGTACAATTTATGCTGGAAAACATCTTCATTCTTGGAATGATCCCAATCGGCCTACCCAATGTTTGGACCACATCACATATTCTCCTTGCCTTTGCACAAGTGATGAAGGAGTTTGCTGCACCTGGAAAAATCCTGCGAACACAAAAGAATCCCCTTGGTGTTCATGTTGCCGCTCACATGGTTCCCATTATTGCCGATCTGCAGGCAATCTGTAAAGTCACTGGGTATATGGCCGTCAATGCTACACTTTTTTGCAACTGGTGTCTCCTCAAGCTGAGCGAAATTGAAGATCTTGACCACACTTCTTGGGAACTTAGAGATAGTCAGACAGTTGCAGTGCAGGCAAGGGCCTGGTTTCACGCTACAACTGTAAAGCTAAAGATCGAGCTGTCTAAAGCGTCGGGAGTGTGTTGGTCTCCCATGCACGACATTCCGGGGTGGGATCCCATTCTCCATATTGTCTTAGGATGGATGCACAACTGGCTTGAGGGAATACTCATGTGTCATCTGTGTGTGTACTGGGGCATTGGCCAGCCAAAGAAAGAAGAGAAGGATGTGCAAAACCTCGGAGAACTTGATGATATAGAGGAGCACCTCAGTGGATCCGAGATGTCTGAATCTGGTAGCGAGTTGGAGGAGTTGGAACGAGAGCAGGTTGCACTCCAGAATGAGGATATTGAAATGAATGAGGAAAGAGACTGCTCTACTACACCAACACAAGTAGGGCTTCGACCCGGCCGTCACCTGCCAAACTTAAATCACATTTTTCAAGATATTCTTACCTTGATGACCTGCGCTGAATAGTGTGTCTGGTAGCCCTTGGGGTATAATTTATTGTTGCCGAAGGGATTTTGGATTCAGTGCCAGCCGGATGCGCAATCTCGAAAACAACGGGTCGACCCGTTTTTCACGCCGGGTTCCAAATCGGGCAAAATTTCGCCACTTTTCGCCCTTGTTCATCCGCATTTGTCCACACATGTGTCAGAATCGTGCGCTAATCTGAGGAAATGATCCGGGCGCATCGTTTGGGCCTGAAATCGACCCCAATATGATATTTTTCACCGAGTTATGGCCAAAGACGGGTCACGCGATGGGTGTAAACCCGTCGCCGGCCGGGTCGAAGCCCTAAACACAAGCGACCTACATGGGCTGCAGAGCAGACCAGCAGGATGATGATGATGATGATGACTTTCTTGACTTTGACGCTCCAGGGATGTTAAACTTTTCTTCAGCTGAATTGGGCAGTATCCGCAGTTGCATCAAACGAGTTGCCCTCCTGACATGGGTTGCTCAACCACCAACCAACTTGGGTGAGGCCAAACATGGGAAGCTGAAGGCCCATGAATATTTGGTTCTCTTCATTGCTATTTTCCCCTTGATAATTCCAGAGCTATGGTGGAACAAGGGGAATATTGAGTTAGCCTTGCTGCAGAACTTCTATCACTTGATTGCATGCACCGATATTGTCTCTTCATTCTCAACATCCAACACATGGGCAGAGCAGTTCACCAAACAATATGTCAAATATCGAGAGGCTTTACCTCGTCTTTTTCCTGTGAACTTTCATTCTGTTCCGAATCAGCATCTTGCTATGCATTATGAAAAACTATTGAAGTTTTGGGGTCCCATGGCAGCGCTGAGTGAATTTCTCGGTGAACGAATGAATGGAATGCTGCAAAAAGTGAAGACAAATAGGCAAGAAGGTTTGTTTGTCAGTTCAATCCAGGTTCAGATAGCTGATAAATTAACTAGATGATATGCCCCTGACCATGTTGCGACAACTAGCCCGCTGTTGCCAGTTGGAAGCAAAGCTGTGGGTGAACAGTCCACAGATGGCCCTGCAGGTGACCTGGCAAAGATCCTTCAACCAGCCACCGCTGCTAGCACAAAGGCCGCTGAAGCTCTATCTGAAGTTGAAGCAGTGAAAATGCTGTCAGTTGCAAAGGACCTTGACATGGATGACTACCAAATGTTGTTGCACTACCAGAACTCCCAAGGACAATCATGGCGTGACTGTCATCAATTGCCGCATCCAGCTGGTGCTCTGGTCCTTCCTCCTGTGTCTTGAAACTGAACCAATTCAAGCTGGGGGACCAAGTGTTCAGTCGGTCCAGATCCACCCGAGGCAATAGTGCAATCCAATTCAAGGACCCCTTCACTGATAATGTGCTCACCGGATTCATTGATGAAATATGGGAGATGCCTCTCGAGATCCACCCGAGGCAATAGTGCAATCCAATTCAAGGACCCCCTCACCGATAATGTGCTCACCGGATTCATTGATGAAATATGGGAGATGCCTCTCGAAAATCACATACAAACCTTTATCATGGTCGAGATGCACAAGTTATTACCCCCGGCTGTCCTTGACAAGACACCTTTCCCGACATTCCCATTACCTCAAACTACTGTGGTACATGCAGCCAGATCCAACTGATTCTGCATCATTGAACCACGGCACATTCTCACTCACTTAACCGTGTTCAAGCATCACCCAGGAACATACGGAATCAGGCATGAAATTCTTATTATCTGCTGGGCTCTGAATCGTGGCCGACGGAGTTAGCCAAAAAGAACTTGTCAGATTGAGTAGGAGCTTACTTGCCATTTGTGGGTCCTTTAATCGAGGAATACAATTCAACAGTGTGCACTTTACGATCAAAAATGATTGTAAAGTGCACACCGTTGAATGACAGATATTCTGCCAAGAAGCCAGCGGAACGGGTGGCACTCCGTGTGGCAAAGGCACTAGGCTGCTTGATGGCCGGAGGCTCTGTGTGCCTCATACCCAGTCCAACTGTGTTACATTTTTCGGTTATAGGGTTGCCGGTTAACCGGATTCTTACCCCTGGAGTTGAATCCATAAACCATGTTCAAAATGTTCATACAAATTTAACATCATCCTTCACGGAACCTGCTACTGTTCTGTTCCAATTTGCTGAGTATATCCTCAAATCCGCTCAAATGTGTCCAAATTATTGCACTGATTTTTTCCCCCGTGAACACGGAAATGACTTTCTAGATATCTTGAATCAATTTGCTTGTCTTGGATTATCGAGAATCGAGGCGGATAATAAATGAGTCGCATATCCCTCCACATTATGTATGGCGGATGCTTGGAGCTGAATGAGGTCTTTCCTGACCCCAATTTTCCATCCCCTTCCGCGAGCATGGTCTCGCGCCGTACACCGGATGGGAGCGGGAGGGGATAGGCACTGAGAGATTTGATTCACGCAGGTGCAGGCGCGCGGAAACACATCTGAATTTCGATTCAGAATCCATTCTTTTTGTGGATGACTCGGGACGTACCTGAGCTTCCACCTGGTCCAAACCCAGTTACGGCACCACGGCCTCGACGACGACTCGCTTCAGGGCGTCGCAAGACATCCATATACCAAGTTACGCAAATTTCTCCGATATTGTCTGCCATTTTCTGCCAAATTCAGATTCAGGGTGCCGGAGAATCGTTCGGGGCATACCTCGGGGCTCCGAAATACTCCTGTGGAACCTCGATCTCGAAGACGTCCGACTCCAGAGGCCCTCAGGGCACTCATATACCAGTTACGGAATTTCTTGATTCAATTTGCGATTTTCTGCCGAATTTCAGCTTTACTTCCAATTCCTCGGATTTCTCTTACCTCGGAACCATCTGGATCACGAACGAGCCGGAATACACGCCTCTCCGACGCCGAAGCTCCACACTTCGAGCTCAGAAACGCGCTCGAAGCCCAAGTTTTGCAAGCGGACTCGGAGATATCCATCTTCATCCTGAAACAGGTCCGGATTTGGGTGGCCTCGGGACGGATGTTCAAGTAGCGTTCATTCGTTACTTCTCTGCGTCGAGTTGCGCCGGACCCGACCTCGAATCTGCGGCCAGATGACAATGAGCGGGAAGTGGAAGCAACGCGGTGTTTGGTTCCGAGGCCGACAGCTTCTCCAAACAAACAACCGCTTGCTCCCGCTGCCTCTTCCTCACTTCCCCATTCTTCACGCTCGTTCTTCGCGATCTTTCGTCGTCCTTATGCTGCCTCTCGGTACTCCTCATTCCACGCTGCAACACCGTGTTCGGGCTCCTCAAGATGTGTCTCCAGGTCAGAGCACACCTGCGCCGTTCTCCTGCAAACGGCACTCGGACACGGTGGTTTCGTCTGCGCGAGAGCACCGCGCTCTCGGCATTTTCAATGTTCATGCGTATGGGCCCTCTGCATGGCCTCGTCGCCTTAGTGTCAACACTCCTCTCGACGCTCGTACAAATCAGCTCACCAGCGGGCACGGATATCCGGCTTTAGCGGTGGGCTGATGGAGAGTTCAATGGGCACAAATATCCGGCCCCGAGAACTCTTCCGTACATTGTACTCGGCCGTCATATTGCATGGATTTTACGAGTCGTGCAATCGCTGTACCTCCACACGGGCACCACTGTGCCGCTTTCGCAAGAGCGCGTGGTTTCCTTTTGTGCAAGGCTCGGGCAATGCTGCAAATGCGAAGCCTTCACGGGGGCCTCATCGTACGCGATGGCCCCCGCGAGGCGAGCCTTCTCAAAATTCTGCCGCGCGCTCAATTCGGGTGATGTTGTATTTCTGTCAGTGTAACCCGTAGATGTATCTTGGCCTACCCCTTCTTGTTACCGCTTCGAAGTTAGATTGTCTGTGGTCTTCGCCGAGTCCGCTTTGCGGTGGGGTGCGTGGGTCGAAAGAGCTTTGAGCTTTGAGCTCAGCAGCACAGGATGATTTTGATCCAAATTGTAACAAACAATTGTGTTGGCAAGCGCAAAATAAGATGGGTCGGCGCAAGAATCTCATTCCAAAATGCACATAACGACCAGTGAGGTCTCGGCTCATGTCCAGGTCAAGACTTTGGTACATTTCTGGAAGCCCAGTGCGTTCAAAGTGCATTTTCGCACTGTGCCATTTCTTCGTTCAGGAAAGGAGGGTGGAGTCCTTGGCCAGGCTTGAGTCGAGGAGCTTCAAAGCTTTCAAGCCCCATTGCAAGCCAAGTTCACGTCTCCTTGGACCCGTGAAGAACTGGACAGGTAACCAGACATCTTACAGTCGGAAAGGAAAAGAGGAACAGCCTCCTATAACATTCGCGTCTACATGGACGTGGCGCGCATCGCCCCACTGATGGATTCCCTTTTTGAAACGGTGGGAAAAAAAAAACCCCTCAACTTCAAGTTCGGTGAAGGGAACTTTAAATGCACCCGCGATAGGCTCAAGTGATTCTGCCGATTTCAGGACCTCTGAGGGGCATGACGGTGACGCCGAAGAGTACTCTCCACGCAACATCTTTTGTTTTTTACAAGAGGATGCGGGACCGCTGCGCGGTCCCGTCGCGGTTGGCATCTCTATGTAGTGCAAGTAAACGTAGTTGGGAGTCCCTTGTTCGACTCAATGCCAGGCTTTATCCGCCCTCGGAACTTTGTGTTTTTCTCTCTTATGTGTTGCGTTTTGATCGAAGTTCGATTGAGCGGGAAGAGAGAGAGGCCTGGATGCGAACCTGTCGCGATTTAAAGCATATTGTTTCCAGACAGCACGGCCTGTTCGCTGATCATGATTAGATGCATGCTGCGTATCTTAACAGTACTAGTGCATCGGCCACATTGCCAACCAGATTATTATTATTCTTTTGACTCTATCATACGCAAGGTCGGGGCGAACATCATGCCACGCGAGCGATGAGTGAGAATTACGGGCATACGATTACAAGTAAGTTAGGATTCATACGGCCATATCATACATAGTATTAGTCTGTAGCTACAGCACCGCGTACTTTTGAGTCCACCGCCTCACAGGCCACCCCCGGTTTGAAAGAATGGTGACACACCCGCAGCCACGCCCGCACCTGCGATCTGCGCCTGCTAGCGTTGTGGGCGGGGAGACAAAGCGGTCCCGGAGGGCCGCGCAAGTGTGTGGGCGGAGACGCGCACAGGCGGAGAGGGGCACGGGCACAGACGCTGTGCAACGCGCAGAATCGGGGCGGCGCACGCGGTGTGGAGTACGCGGCAAGAGTGATATCCAGTCGGCGCGACTTCACTATTGTTCCCCGTCCCTGCCATATTCGTCAAGCCATCCTCCGTCCCACCTACCCCCTGCCAACCTACCCACAGGGGCATGCCTGTCCACCCGCGAACTCCCCGACCTGCTCCCGAAAGCCCTCATTCACGCCCGCGGCCCGCTAGTCGAAGTGCGCAGCTTCACTACAGGTCGTCCGCGGGCCAGACGAGCGATGCATATGCCGCCCACCCCCAGCGCGCCTCCAGTCCCCCCTCCGCTAGCAACCCCGCGGAGCTACGCATCCGCGACGAGGCGCCCCCACTCGCCCACCTGCGCCTTGAAACCCTCGTTTACCCGTGCGGCGGGGCGCCCGCGCTGGACGTGTGCGAGCGCGAGCGGCGCGGGGAGGCGCGTGGTGCGCGCATAGCCGGAGACGGGGTTCGCGGCAGACTGGGGATGCGGTGTGCTCGGGCCCTGCGCCAGATGGTCGACGGGGGGCAGATTCCCTGTGTCCGCGGGCAATTCGCCGAGCATAGTGTACGCGAGAGTCCGCGCGCCGAGGCAGCGCAGCTGAGTGTGCGCGTCGCCCGTCCCTGCTGGCTGCACGTCGCGGGCCTCCGACCCACCGAACTCCGTGTCGCCCAGCGCCCGGAGATCGGGCACCCTGACATCATCCCCGAGGTCCACATCGCACCACTCGACGAGCGGCAGCGCAACCAGAAGCGCAGCGCACACGGCGGGGGAGCGCGAGAGGCCGTGTGCGCAGTGGATGAGGATGTGAGGCGTCTGGGGGGGCTGGCGTTCGTCTGCTCCCTCGAATCCGTCGTCGTGTGCTGCTTCACCTCCATGGCCATCGTCTCCGCCCATGCTCCCGTCGTCTCCGCCAGACCACCGTGTGCGCCCCCCACCAGTAGAGTCGGCCACGAAGACCGCCTTCCCGCGTGCGTCGGCGTCTAGCCCTCGCTCCTCATCCACGCCCAGAATACCGCACACCTCCTCAACGCCCAACACCCCGCCGCGCACAAGCACGTCCGCGACCCAGCGCACGACGCGCGGGAGGGCGCCGACGAGCTCTGCGAACGGCGCGTCAGCGAGGGGCACGCGGAACGTATGGGCGCGGGGGATGCAGGGGGGATGAGCACTGGGGGTGTGTCAGCGCGAGCTGATTTTGTGAGAAGAACAGGAGACGCACCGCGCCCGGGAGCACGCTGACGACGTGGGTGATGGCGTGCGCGCGAAGCGCCGCGGGTCCTCTGCGAAGGCGAGGTCGGAGATAGAGAGGTGCGGCGTGATGCGTGAGTACGAGTGCGTGGCGGGGGAGCGGCGGGGGAGCACGATAGGCGAGAGGTGGGCAGGATAGCGCGGTGGTTGAGCACGACGGCGGGTGGCAGCGCACGACACCGGATACACAGACGAGTCAGAGTGCCGGCGAACCGGCGGGCGGGAATACGGGAGGAGTCGGAGACGCTGGCGGGGGCGGGGGCGGCGGTGCGGGGCGGTGGGCTAGTCTGGTCAGCTACAACAGAACATGGACGCAGAGATGAGAGACGCACGATCATCATCGGAGCGAGGCAGGCCATCGGATGAGGGAATGAAGTGGCTGAATGAGGGAAAAGAAGAGAAGAAAAGGGAAGAGAACAGACGGGGAGACAGGTCAGGAGCGACTAAGTACATCCGGCGCTACGGCTAAGGGCTATAACAGAATGACACGCGACTCAACGGATCACCGCACCGCCACCCAGATGGCAGCAGATGGCAGCACCCGTTTGATGCGGACACGTCATTGCGATACATGCTTGGACCGCTGATGTATCACACGCATTTAGCTGATAGGGAGGTGCCATTGGTGATCTTGGCGACAGGGAGGTGCCATTGCGACAGTGCTAGTACAGGGTTTTAAATTGAATTCCCAGCGCTGGCCGTCGTCCACTCAAATTGACACAGCGAACGGCGGACTGCGTGGGATCTGTTTTCCGATGGTGAAATGTACATGAACCTTGCAATTGAGATCCTCCTGAAACACCCCGCCCCGCCAATCAATTATACTCACGCTTCACCGAAAAGTACTGAGTATCTGCCCGTCGTTCAATTGAATATCTACGAAGCAGTGATCAGTCGTCTGCTGCCGCGGCGAATCACGCAAGTACATATGCGGCATCCGATCGACCCCTGTGAAGTGACATAAATGTCTACGGCAAGTGCCTGGCTAATACTGTGAGAGTAATAAATCAGTGAGCAACTCCACAACTGCGGCGAGGTCTCTCGAAACACTTGATGCGCCCCGCTCGAACCGAGAGCACGGATTTGATCTAATGCATAAACTGCGGCGGGGCCGCAGCTTGGAACCCATGATGCGCCATGCCTGGCAACAATCAGCGAAGTTGAAACTGAATATGGAATACGTGCAGCGATCAGGTATGTGTGGCTGAAAAATCGCTGGCAAACGGCAAACCTCAAAAGACGGACGGAGGTTCTCCGATAGGAAGCGCACGCCGCTGTTGACACGACGCTCGGGTGCGAAGCGACATTGCTCAGAGTGCTGCAAGTCCATATCATACTATTGAGATCATGCCAATGGGCATTTAGTTCTGTTATCAGCGTAGCGTCTGCATGAGTGCCGATCTCCAATTGCGAGATCTGTGCAAGTACTAGTGACACCGCATCCAGGGACTGAGCGAGCGCGACGAGAATGGGAAAGAGGCCGGAGTCGACCATGACTTGGATTTCCGCCTCGGATATCCTTATATCGCACAGAGCAGCGAGGATCACCTTTTTGGTTCTGAGCGGGATGTACTTCGGGCAACGGCGAACAATAGACATCAGAGTGAGTTTTATACATCCGAAACGCACTCGAGATACGGTAAAAGAGCGTCGATAGTATCCCTTGAGAGCCCTGCGCAGCATAGCGCTTTACAAGGATCCTGTGGTACATGGCCCTTGCCGGGGAGAGGCGATTGCATGGAGATTAATTGTTGCTCCAGATTTATTAGAATCGGACCACCAGCTTTGAATGCTCTCCGTGCGCTGGAGTGGTGGTGGTGGCATTCTTCAAAGAGGTACACTGCCGAGATGCTGTACGATCATTGGCAAGCTCAGAAAGATGCCGTCATCGGACTCATCCGAGTTCTGTTCTCACGGCTGCTGCGGCGGTCCCATCCTCGTAGTCTAGTGTAGGCTGTAGGAGGTGAGTCAGAACATCCTAGTACGAGCACACTGGTAAGGCTCCAACCATTTCCGTTCGCAAACGGTTTCGAACGGTTAAAACCATTTTTACTTCCGCTTCGTTTGTCGGGCTGGACAAACGGTTTCTGAAACGGCTTGGAAACAGTTTTTGTCACTCAACTTTGAACGGTGCTTTGGGACATTTCTAAATGCATTTTGAAGCTATTTCTCACCTTCCTGGCACCTAAAGATACAGTCTTGTACCATCACTTGGGACGGTATCACCACTTGGGACAAATCAGTATTGTGCCACAATGTGTACCTGATTTGCCCCAAAATTTTGTAGGCATCATTACAGACATATGGTCTATAGCTATGCCAAGGACTAGATCTGCTGCCTGATAGACATCAATCCAGAAAATGCCTGATCTTCAAATTTTGTAGCACATGATCTGGCCCATATCTTACCTGAACCAACTCAAATCACCATCCAAAGACCTTTGGTCATGAATTCAGAGGGTTACAAACATTTCCCACTGTTAGAATTTGTTCCAGCAGGTCTGAGGAAGCCCAAATGGTCTGAACAAATGAAACTTAGGGTGTGTGACATGTGTGACTTAGCCAAATGTCGACCTCATTTCTTCCCTCTGCACAAGTGGTATGGGTCACAAGTGCAAGCCAAAGCATTTCATAGTCCTCTAGGATGAATTTTTCAACTGAGGCTAAGATAATTTCAAGGGAAATACGGTAGAAAAAGCGACTTGTGGCTGTGCATCTCAAGTGGTGATTTTTGATTGATAAGGCAATTCAGGACAGATAAGCCTCAATCTCAATGGTTTCATACTCAATCACCCTCTGGTTTGGTGGATCTATAGATTGGACCCTAAAGATGGTTTTGGGTGGCTCAGTTTTGGTGAAAATCATGCAAGATTTGAAACCGAGATCAAATCAAATTTGACCGTCCCAAGTGATGGTACAACACTGTAGTGAAACCACCAGTTTTCAAAGTAAGACTTCTCTGGTGGGCAATATATTCCTCCCCGGGCTCTCGTACAGGTTCCAAACGACCACCCCGAAAATAGCCCACCATTAATCGAGATATTGACTGACAGACACTCTGGTCCAGCGATGAATGACGGCTCCCCAGAGACCTGGACATGTACATGAAGTTTGTACTTCATCTCGTTCAAATTTTGTGGTTTATTTTGGGCCCTCCATAAAGTTTAGTTAGGAGCGCTAGGACATTAAATGTCTCCGAGTTGGTTCCTCTACTTTGGCGGAACAAGATGTCCAGAAGTTTGTAAAGCTCATAAGGGATTCCGTCTAAACCGGGGGCTTTCCCATTATGCGAGAGTCTGAGTGCCTCTTCAATATCTTCGATGGTGAGATCTTTGTCCATGTTGTTAAACTCTGGTTCAGAAAGATGGACATTGCATTTTTCAAGTGTGATTTCGGTGGCCATCATCCTGGCATACTCGTCGGGGGTGTCCTTATGTTGGGTTGATTCATGGTAATCCCAGGCCATCTCTGCCATCTGCTTTGGCCGTGTTTCGTATCGAGGTGTACCAGAGTTAGAGTATATTTCATTTTCCACCTTGAACTCATAAATTGAATCTTTAGCGTGATATCCTCGAGCAGAGTGTGTCCAGGATTAGGTTCTCAAAGTTTCACCCTCAACATCGTAGCGTGTTTCTGACAATGCTTTTTTCTGTTCAGCTTCTGCCTTAATACAGTCAGCAATCTTTTTCTCGAGATAGTGGGCAGTCAGAGACTTGTCTTCCTGGGGCATGTCTAGATCATGAATAACAATCGTGAGCTGAGCTTTCCAGGTTCGTATTTGACGGGTTGTTTCGTTCGTGATGTATCGGGAGCAGTGTTTTCCCCAGGCAGTTATATCTGCCTTGAACCTTACCCAGAGTGTTTGAATGTTGTTCGTTGGATCGCGTTCAGTGTGTTCTAGCTCCTCGAGCTCCTCTACAAGCTCGGTGGCGAGAGCTTGAACTCTCTTCATAAATTTCGGAGTCTTCAGCAGGTATAATGGCATGTTCCATCGTCCTTTGCCAGGCTGTTCCTCAGGTCTGTATGTCAATTGAGTGAGTACGAGTCGATGGTCATTTTTCACCGGACAGTGCTTAATTTCCCAGCCGCGATATAAGTGGAATTGCTGCCTATCAACTTCGATACGATCAATCCTTGAGTATGATATGTGAAGTCCGTTTGAAGATTGATCTCTCCGATGCTGAGTACAAGCATAATCCCGTGTATCTGGAAAGGCACCATGCCATCCATCATGTAAGCGCCATAAATGTTTCAGTATCTTGAAGCTCTGTGGAATGGTATCAATCTTCCCGGAGTTTCTGTCCAGGGGATCTTCGACAAAGTTCCAATCTCCCAATGCAATATTTGGGAATGGACGCTGCAGGTTCTCAGCCCATTTTTTCCATAATAATTTCCACATCTCGTCCCATTCCTCTGGCCGGTTGGGAGCATATATATTCAGTACGTTCAGAGACTCGCCGCTATGCCATGGAATTACCATCATGAAGGATACATGTATTGAATGCGGGTATGGAACCAGTTTACTGGTCTGGTTTCAGCACGTTGCACGAAAAAAAAACTGAACCCCATCAGAAAAAACTAGATGCGGCTGTCGCATCGCTTCCATCGCACCCCAAAGCTCGGATTTTTACTAGCACGGGAATTAAGGACTAGCAGATGGTTGTGCAACACCTACACGTTTGTTCCATGCACAAGAAATCAGAGTTTTGTGAGTCAGTCTGAATGGTGGAAAAAATCCGAGGTTCGATAAACACCAGGTGCCATGTTACAAGTCACTTTAAATTGTGTACATGATGGAAATAATGATAACTCCGAGCCCACATGGAGCCCCCAAAAATCATTCAGATCCAGACGATTGACTGGGCTACATTGTCCAAACAGGCAAGGCTGTACGCTTATCAGGGGCTGAATGCAAAATCATGGAGCTGCCAGAGAAGCATAGAGTACAAAGATAGCCCCAGAGTTGTGTTCATTCCGAGCTTCGCGAACATCGCGCAGTCGCCAAGAGACAGTCACGTGATCGAGGGCCGAGGGTGGAGCCGCTCCGCAGCAAAAGAGTCATGGGTCGCGTGAAATTTGCTTCATTGGTGAGTAATGAATGTCTAACAACTCAGAATAATCCTGATTGAAATACTGGTCAAGCAACCTCAGTAGAGGACTCGGAGGTGGTTGAAATACACAAATCTACAGGAATGCATTCGTGTTGAGTACATGCAGTTCGTCTCTTGTGGTGTGAGGGTTTGGAGCGCTCGGGTAAGGCCGTGAAGTGTCATGATTTCAATTGTCTCCTATGCCTAGTGAGGCTTAGTGCCTCGCTGCTCCAATGCGTATGAATCATGCCTATCTAGGCATGCTGTGCTTGCATAACAAATGACACACAAAATTCTGGGGTAGAGTCCAGATGAACCTCAAGTGTGTAATAGCATATGGAGCCGGCTATGGTACGTGAGTGCGTGAGCCCAGAGGACCACATAGCACCAGAAAGCCAGGCAAGGGCGAGGGAGCAAGGTCAAAAAACAATTGAAACAACGCCATCCGTGCTTGATCCGTGCGAGATCTTGTGACCAGAGATTGCCCGTCATCTTCTACGTCATCCAGGCACTGTAGCAGATACCGACCGAGTGTGGGGTCGGTCCTGGTCACCAGAAGTCTCCTCGATCAGCGAGCGCAAACCAGAGTGGGAAGGAATTGGAAGCATCCAAGGCCGCAAAGCCGTGCCACAAGGCACAATATAATATTTTGGTCTCAAGCACCCTGCAACTCACGTCGTGGCATAGGTGCCATGGCGGGGGTCACCGTGGGCGCAAGCCTGGGCTGCAAAGCCCACTCCTATCCGCCCCCACAACCAGTATCCTGCCAGCCCCACCGCCATCCTGCAAGGGGCAGCGTGGGACAGCAAGAGATGGTGGTGGTTCTGGATTAAAGAGCCCCCAGACATTGAACAATATGGTATCACTCAAGGCTCGAAATTCAACGCTGGTTGGCTCTGCCCTGTGTTCAAAAAAGGAGACGACTCTTTGATCAGCAACTATCGGCCAATAATGCTCCTGAACTGTGACTACAAATTAATGACAAAGACTTATTCATTGAGACTGATGAATGTTGCACCTTCTCTTGTACATCCAAACCAAGCTGGTTTCACGAAGGGCAGAAAAATTGAGGATCAAGTTAAGCTTGCAAAATTCCTCTTGAACTATGCAGAGGCAGCTGAAGAGGACGGTGTTATCATCGCACTGGATCAAGAAAAGGCTTATGACTGAATCAATCATACATACCTACTAAGAGGTCATCGGAGGCAGAACTCAATATTTAATGAGAGTACAAGGAATGCCCAGAGATATTGAAGAAATATTGATACGAGCCGAGCATGCTTTTCTTTGGGATGGAAAAAACGCTAGAGTCGCACATGAAACTATGATGCTTGACATTGCTGAGGGTGGAAAACAGATTCTTGATCTACCCGCGCGAACGAGGCGAGTGACCTATGGAACTTACAATCATACCTCAACCACGGCCCGGAAGGAGCTTCCTGGTGCTACTTTGTTGACTATATTCTACAGAAATTTCTGGAGACAAGCTATCTCAATTTACATCCTGGACAATTCTTCACTGTCTTTTTACAAGACATACATATTCCAATATCGCAAAGAACTCCTTTGCCGGAGGACATCAAACGGATGATAGTTGCGGCACAAAAGTACAACTTGAAATTTACGAGCCTGTCAGTGACAAACGAGGTGAAGTTAGCAATGCCCATGTGGAAACATCCAGCAACCAACAAGAGTCTGTATAAGCAGGCATGCCGAAAGGATGCTGCAACGTGTCTCAGATTGAACCATCGTGTCCGAACGGTCAGTGACACCACCACCATTGCATGCCGCCGAACAATACTAATTAGAAAACCACATCAAGTGAATCCCTCAGGCATTGGCCGTAGGAACTGTGGCTGCTCCTTGTGTCATCAAGATCGAATACTGTTCAGTTGTGAGAACCGAGGACAATGTGTTGAAACCGCAAAAATGTTGATAGGCAGCATTCTGGCCAAGTGGAATCCCACCACGGAAAATCTTGATTTATCTGAAGAGCTCATGCTGACAGACGAGGAGCTGCAATTGAATGAACAGGCTCTTGGAACTGACCAAGTTATGGTCTTTGACCCGAACTTCACCCTGGCTGACATGAACAGAGGGTTCAGAATTTTTGCTGTTGAGGAATCACTCAATACTATTCCAGCGAGGAGGTATAGATTAGGCGGACAAGTGCCAAGCCTCATGACGGTTTTTTTACATGCGCAGATTTTACATCCTGGTGAATTTGATTCACGTATTAGGGTGATGATCAAAATTGAAACGGAGTTCCTTGAAAAGACCGAGATCTGGAACCTCACTTTTGACTGTCAGGAAATACCACATTCATTTTCAGCGGCGTTGTTGGGAAGCCTACTTGTGGTATTGCAGAACACTTAGAAAAATATAGAATGTGTCTCATAAATTCTAGACTACTACTAGCACCAACATATCTGTTCGGGAAGATTAGGCATGTTTGCGCCGAGCAAACTTCAACTGTTGGTAGTCGGCTGCGCTCTGTTATTGATTCGGCAGGACAACGGCCGACAACGGCAGGAAGGGAGACGTGGGAATCGCCGGAGGCACACCGATAATCCTGCTGACACACGCCGGATGGGATCTAATTAGACCAATCGAACTATGACTCCTGACCTGTCATTGGGGATGTCATGTTCCATTTCTCCTTTGTGACTCTCACTATGATCGCCGGCTTCCCTTTGTCACACTCAGCCAAAAATCTGGCGCAAAGAAAATATTGTATTGCTAGACATGATTTTGCAGGTAAAAAATAGATATTAAACCGACTCATCGGAGCTGGAGGAGGGCGCGTCAAAAATTTCGGCCTCAAGGTCCATGTCGTAGGAGGTGGCAAAAGAAGTGGTGTTGCGGGCCGCATCCTCGCTACCGTATGCATCCCCGTCTCTGTCCATGGCTCCCTCGTCGTCACTGATGAATGAGCCCGCACTCTCACCATCGGCGTCACTCTCCTCGTCGTTAGAATCACGAGATCCAACACTTTCACCGCTGTCGCACTCAACAAAGCGGTCTCTCGAAAGCTAATAAAAATCCTCCTGCGGTACAGCATAGTCTAGTTTGTACCCTATATGAGGATCCTGCAATGTGTTTAGTATATTTGAAAGCCTCAGCGGTATTGCCGATATTTGTATCGACCAAACACTTTCCTTTTTCGGGGGGTGGGTAGGTCGTGGGTAAGATCCAGAGATCACGCGCCTCTTGGCTGTCATCACTGTTAGCGCCGGATTTCTCACCATCGCTGCCCGAGCCCTCGCCGCCGGTCCGATAATCCAAATCGTAATTCTTGAAAACCTCCGGACGTACTTGTCCGTCAAGGCCTTGATAGTCAGTCCGTCGTCGGCACGGCCAGAAAGGAAGCCGGGCGAGTTGGGAATGAACGCAATGATGTGCTGTGCTGCAAGAAAGAAGATCTGTCAGTTGCTTGAGAGAGAGCATTTTTTGTGAAACCCGACCTCTGGATTCAGCACTTTTTGCTTGCGCAGCTCTGTCCTTTGCGTAATGTTTCGCTTGGGTACTTCGGTGACACCATTTGCCGTTCTGAATCTTTCCGTCCTTCCCTTCCCATAGTTGACCTTTGCAGTCTTGTGATGAACAGAGGCAGAGTCTGTAGTCTTTCTTGTCTTCAGATGGGTCGGCTGGCATAATTCCCGCTACCGTAAGGTACGGGTATTATGAGAGCCCTAATTTTTGCTTTTGGGCGTGCATCACATCTTCGTCAGCTAATTTCACGTAAGTACTGCTCTCTCCTCCCGCCAAAATTGCTCGGCACCTCATCACGGATCGCATTTCGGTCAGCAATTTTCGCGTAAAATACCAGAAGGTTCCATCGTATCCCCGAAAATCGGCGCCTATGTGACGTGGCCTGACGTGGCATCGACTTTCACCGCTCTTTGCCTTAGACCACCACCATGGCTTCCTCAGCTACCTTCTGTAGTATCCCACTTTCAACCTCTGTCGATCCACTCTCACAGCGCTCTCTCGTCTCTCTTGAATGGATATTGACCTCGGGAATCCCGGCTCATCAATCTGTCGCGTCTGGTGTTCTCACCCTTCCGTCTGGCAATACCATGTGTTCCATGCACATGAAACTCTCTGTGTCCCCTGGTCTGGCTCATGATCTGGTTCTCGGCCGCGACTGGATGTTCTTTTGTCGGGAAACCCTTCCCCATGCCTCGTTCCATCTGTCCTCGGGCATCGTCCACCCAGGATGGCAGTCATGTGGTGCCCTTCCACTTAAATTTACACCGTCTTCTATTTTAACTCGGTTTGCAGCCGCTAACTCCGCTATGGATGTTGATGCCCACTTCGGGACCGTCGAAAATTCCGTTGACACACCGACGCCGAGTAGGTTTATCTATTACTGGTCGCCTTACCCTGTACTCAGAATTTTCAGATCATGGACGTAGTTGTACATGCGATGAGCCTTCGGTTTGCCGCTGTGCATCTACGTCTGCCTCTGTACCATTTGCTATACCAATGACACACTTGACTTCTCTGAATATTTTGCGTGATATAATCCTTGGACACCATGTTACTCGTTCGCGTATCTCCGTATTTCATGCAGACCTTCCAACCATCCGACGTTCGCTCGAGATACACGCCATCCCACATGCTGGTTTGAGTTTGGTTCAATGCCAACGGCTTCTCCTTCATCACATTGCGACCGGCGCCTGTGCCGACCACATGATGGATATTTCTTTGTCTCCGCGGCCGGATCGCTCTGCCTGTCGTGTGCTCTGCAAAGACTTTGAATCAGCCCTGGATATGTCGAAAGCTGTTGTGAATATTATTCTTGATGCGGACGACAAACAAATTTCGACTGAGAGTCTGTCGCATGTGGCTGCCGCATTGAATATATCTGTTTCAGGTACACGCAATCTACGCTTCAAGCTACGAGGAGCCATACGAAAACATTCCGAGACCATCTCCTCAGCAGATGCGACCTTTAATTCCTCTACATCTGTTGCTGAGTTTTTCAACTCATTTGAGAGCCATCGAAAGCCGATTCTGGTGTCTATCGCAGCTCTTCACTGCATCCCAGTAGGAGAGAAAGCCACAGTCGAGTCTTTGTGCACGGACATTACCAGGCACTTGTTGTCCGGACGTTGCAGCCAGCTTCCCGACTCTCATCCTGCAGTAGCTCTTCCCGATGGTTTAGCCTTTCCAGATTGCGGTGATGTGCACAACGAATGGCTCAGAAGTAAACTGGATGCAGATTTACAAATTCATGTCTTGACTGCGATCTACGGAAGTAAAATCTCCCTGAATTCTCTACGCCGAATTTTGAACAACTTGAATGTGCAATTTGATGAGCAGGACAGTGTCGGACAATTACACAGACGGCTCAAGGCTTATATTGCTGAGTTGAGGCGAGGAAAGAAAGTCGAACAGTCGGAGCCACAAGACCGTGCTGCTCGCGCAAAGTACGATGAAGGACTTGCCTCAATCCGATGTCTCTGGCCCCAGCTCATACCACAGTCCTTGAAGAACAAGAGGCTCCGTATGTTCCGAGAACAAACGAGTTCGGAAGCACTATCTACTTTCACTTGCGCCTCTTGTGCCGAGTCTGTGCCCCTTCGTACCCACTGCTCTGTTGTGGCTGGAGACACGCGGTTAGACCTGAATGTTTTCAAACGCCCCGATTTCAAAGTGGATGAGACCAATCTCCTTGATCGCTACAAGTGGTTGCACCCAGACTGTACTCAGCCAATGATGCCTTTCGAGGAGGGTCCCTTGCGTGACCTTCTTTTAGATCCGCTTGGGGTCTCTTTCCCAACTGATGGTGGTCCACCTGTTCTCTCTTTATGCAAAACTTGCCATTCGTATTTGAAGAAGAAGAAAATGCCCGCGTTGTCTTTAGCAAATCGAACATTCCTCGGATCCGTCCCTGACGAACTGAAAAACTTGACTGTAATTGAGGAAGCAATGATCGCGCGCTGCCGCTCCAAATGCTGGGTCATTCAACTTAAGGCAGAGAATGAGGATATTGTTGTTCAAAGCACACAACGTGGGATGAAGGGACATATAATTGTCTATCCTCAGCAGCCATCAAAGGTCGCAGATATCGGGGAATGCCGGTTGACGAGCAGTCGTTTTCGCCAGAGCGGCAGAAGGATTTGCGTAACTTGGTCTCACAATGCCAGCTTCATGGACACTCAAAGACCTGCTTCAAATACTGGAGAGGGCCCCCAGACCCAAAGACCTGCCGTTTTCATCTGCACGAGGACAACTTTCGAGCGGAGAGTTCCTTTGACCCAGAGACAGGTGAAATCTGCTTGCGATGTCTGGACGGACTTGTAAATAATTTTAATGCAACCATTATTGAGGCAGTACGGTGCAATATGGATATAAAATTCATTGGTTCTGGGGCATCTGCCAAAGGCATCCTGTACTACATTACAGTCTACATAACGAAATCTCAGTTGAAAACGCATGTTGCCTTCGCAATGCTTGAGCTGGCTGTCAAAAAGCTCGGTGAATATACCCCCCTTGAAGATGAAAAGACTACACGGGCGAAGAAAATACTTCAGAAATGTGCATATGCCATGATATCCCAGCAGGAACTTTCCGCCCAGCAAGTCGCTTCATATCTCCTTGAATATGAGGATCATTTTACCAGCCATTCATACCGGAATTTTTACTGGACATCATTTGAGACCTTCATCAACAAAGAAGATCCGAGTCCCGAATGTTATCCAGCGAAAGCAGCCAGTCCGTCAGAGACTGCCGGTAATGACTCGACAGGTGATCTGGACTCAGAAGAAGACTCCGAAACTCAGTCAGATTCCGATGAAGATGATTCAGACCCATTATTTCTCAACGACCTCCTGGATGAGCAAGAAACAGCAGAGATGGGTGAAATAGGTGATGCTGAAGAGGAAATCCGTGTATCCTTCGATGCGACCGGAAAACTTGTGCCTACGGGAAATCAACTAGCGGATTACCAGGAACGCGGCAATGAGCTGGACCAAATCTGTGTGTGGGATTTCGTATCCCGGGTCGATCGAGTAAGCAAAGCGTCCGACGGTCGAAAGCACCGGTCCGCAGGTGAGAATGAATACGATGAGGATGAAGCTGTTGAGTTGTTCGATGAGGCTGCGATGGAAGAAGAAACTGAAGATGAATGCACCGGGGAATACATCTTGAAATCAGAAGCTCACAGACGACCCCGTGTACCTCTCCAGAAAGGCCACGACCAAGAGAAAACCCACATCCTTCGAGTTCGCTCCCCAGCTGACACACTGGTTCCAGTGACAATTGGACCAGGAATCCCGCGACGAGACAGGCCAGAGATCTACCCCCGTTACTGCCGTCTGATGCTGATATTTTTCAAACCTTGGCGGCATGCAAAGGACCTGCGGACAGAGGGCCAATCGTGGTCAGAGGCATTCAGATTATTCGAACTCAACTGCTCTTCCTCAGTCAAATTCAAGATGGCTAATATGCAGATTCTTCATGAGTGTCGAGATAGTCGGGATGATCATTTTGCCGAAAGACGATATCTCTCCAGGCGAGCCGTCAAAGAAATTCGGCGCAGGGGCCGTGAGGACGCCGACGACTTCTCCGGACAGGATGTGACAGAAGAAATGAGCCTTGAACATCTTGAGGAAATTACTGACCGATTTTCTATGAAAAAAGCCGCGGCCCATGAAGCAATATTAGAGTGTGTTAGTTTCGCAGAGGAAGCAGGTCTCTACAACATTCCGCATGGTATTAGACAACTGACTTCGCCGACCGAAGAGGATTCTCAGTCCCATGGTGCTCACTATGTCCACGATACCTATCTAGAGGTTGTCTGGGCGAAGACATATGACGACAGGCGTGACTTATCGAAGAAGAGTGCAAGCACATCTTGTGAAGTCCCTAGAGAGACCATGTCCGAGTCAACGAATGCTGCTGAACGCCGAACCTTGATCAGTGACGGTTCAGCATTCCGTAGTGCATTTTCGTCACCCGATGAAGTTCCCCAAGTTCGACAAGACGTGGCAGCTTCTGAGCCAGTGCACAATGTTGATATAGAGGATCATGTGCGCAAGTGGACTCTGAACAAGGAGCAGGCGCATGCGTTCCGAACAATAGCACAACACAGTCTACAGAATCAGCCAGAACAATTGAGGATATTGCTTACAGGCCCTGGTGGCACCGGAAAATCGCAGGTCATTAATGCTCTCCGTGATTTCTTTAGTCTCCGAGGTCAAAGTCGACGGCTGCGCCTTGCTGCATTTACCGGTGTCGCTGCAATACATATCAAAGGCATGACTCTACATGCAGCACTCTGTTTGAATCAACGCTCTAGTGCATCAACTCAGTCTAAAACACGGAAAGATCTCACCGCGATGTGGGAAGGAGTGGATTACCTGTTCATTGACGAAGTTTCAATGGTCGGATGCTCATTGCTGCTTCAAATCAGTCAAGCTCTTATTGAAGCGAAAGGTAACACCTCACTGTTTGGTGGTGTGAACATCATTTTTGCTGGAGATTTTGCTCAATTGCCCCCGGTCGGAATAAAAAGCCTTCATGATCATCATTCCGGGATTTGGACCGCTCTAATTGAGTCGCATTTGGATATCGTGTCTGCTACTTTCGTGGGATGTATGAAAATCTTTCGTAGAGGTGCGAATTATTGCCGAATTTCTCTTCAAAACCGAAATGATGTTACAGTGTGGCCATGTATGAATACGCCTGCCGCCGAGCTGGCACGATAATTTACATCGGGATCGCCACAAGATGGCTCAACTGCGACCCGACGCAGTGATGCACGCGAACCAGCTTCCACCCCGCCTGGCCCAGCACATCGATGAAGCCATCCAATGTACGCTCCCCTCCACCAAGCATTGTATGCACCTATGAAGTCAGATCAGAAGAGGTAAAGAAATTCGCAGAAGCCCGCGGCCCACCCCGATGTCATAGTAGTAGAACTCCGCCGTACCGATTCCCCAGTTGGGGAGGAGGGAGGAGGCGCCGAGGGCCTCGCTGCACCGGGTATGCTTTCGGCCTCGGGCGCTCCAACTGAGGATGCGACAGATAGAATTTTATCGATTATGACCAACAGCGTGGATGGTTGCGCGGCATCGCGGAGGCGCTGGAGGATCTGGATGACACGTACGTCGGGCCAGTTGTGCATGATGTAGCGGAGCAGAAAGACTGCCGCGTTCGTCACTGGCTGGGCCCCAAAGAAGTCATGCCCTGTCGCGTATCCAGGTCAAGGATTGGAAACTCGAACGGCGATGAGTTACCTTGAAATTCGACCATTTCGCTTTCGACGTGCGAGGGGAAGTTCTCCTTCCAGTGCTAGGGACCTTGTCAAATTCCACTGAAATCCCTGACGCAAAGCTTGGCTCACAAGTTTGGCGCCTTCAATGGTGGGCCCGAGATCCTGATTGACGATCCGCAGCCCTGGATTTTTCTGTGCAATCATCATGGACGAGTGTCCGATCCCCCCGCCCACGTCTACGAGGACGCTCCCAGCCGGCAATGCACTCCAATCGAAACCTGGGATCCAATCAGACATAGTGAATGGGTTACTGCACGACACGAACCTTGGAAAATCGTGTTCGGCGGCTCTGTCGCGGCGGTGCCCTGCATACCCAGGCCGAACCGCTTCAGCCTGTACGCGTTCTCTGGGCGCTGGATCCAGTAGTACATCGGCTGATCAGTGCCGAATGCGCGGTTGTACGGGACAATCCCTTCCTTGGGGTCCAGGATCGTGTCCGTCAGCACGGCAGAGCTCTTGAAGGTGTCCTCAGAGCTGTGGAGTTTCAGAACTGGTCACCCTCAGCGAACAGACTTACAAGAACTCAACCAGAGCAGTGAGGCCGGAGGTTCCTGTCAGCCTTTCGTCGCGGCTGTACACAGTATCAACTCAAGCGACTGGAGAAGCGGATCCGCATGGGGCACCGTACTTTTCGAACAGGGCAGTTGGAGACTTCCCCTTATCCAGGGCCGACGAGATACGGTTGTTCGCGAACACGTTCGGAGTCACCTCCCTGAATATGTTGTGCGTTGCGAGGAGTCGGAGAATTCGAGCTGTGAAGAGATGAGTAGATCAATCTACAGTGTTTGCGCTGCTCACAGAGTAACCCGGGATCGACCTTGCTCGGTGCGGCGATCTCTTTGGCATGCAGACCCTGTTAGGGCAAGTTAGCTTGCGCTCAGAATAATAGAGGACGAATTGCACTTGCGGCCCAGCCTCGCGCAGGATCTCGACCACGTTGAGCTCCGAGGCAACACGGAGGCACGATGAAATGTGGAACTGCGCGTTAATGAGGGAAATGACGGAGACCACATCAACACGGACTCACTGCCTGCGAGGCATTCAGTGCTGACACAGCGGGTTTGCACACCGTCGCGGACATCTGCGATGCTGCTGCCATGATATTCAAGGTCGCCGCAGATACATCGAGGTCTTGCTGCAGGGCCTCAGCCGGCTCTTCTGGATTAAAGGGCGCATCAAGCGACGGGAGGGGCATCCCCGCGCGCGCGTACACGCTCTCTATGTTATTCACTGCCTCCGTGATTATGGTGGCGAGATGTCGAAGAGTGGGGATGTGCTGAGGATCCATTGGGTTGGAGAAGGAGTTTCAAATGTAAGTATAGAGGGGAAGTCGATAAAAAGAGAATGCAGGTCAGCTTTTGTGTCATAGCCTCAGAGGCGGTGTGAGAGACTTTCTAATGGGGGGTAGATCGGGTGATGCGTAGAATTGGAGCGAAATGCGGCACGCTGTCGGCACGGGAGAAGGTTTGTCGTCTCCATCAGTGTCATGATTCATCAAACTGGTGTCCTATTTTTTGGCGCACTTGTCTTCCTTGCATTGAATTCAATTCATTCATTCCTCCATCTTTCCGCTGGAGTGCAAGAACACACGACTCGGATGGCACGGTGCTAATCCAAGAGTAATCGGTCAGCTGACTCCAGCTATGCATGTTCAGCAAGGTCTGGCTTGTTCGAGTCCGTGAACGTAAACACCATCCTGGCATTCCGCGGAGCTGCCGCGATTTTTCGGGGGTTTCAATTCGTTCTAGCACAGTCTCCCCGCTTATTTTGGTTCAACTCTAAACGTTTGGGTTCTGATCCAGGAGCCTGACGAGATCATCGCCGCCCAGAAAGAAGGCAAGTATCTGATACTCACACGAACGGGGGTTAGAAACTGACAACCCGATGCGGTTACGCCAACTTTTCGTGAGCAACCGTTTTTACCTGGGCCACCAATGCGAATAGCGCAAAGATGAATTGGCCTCATGTGTACTGTGCCTAAGAGGGTATCCATTTGCGGGAAGCGATGCCAACACGAGTCGGCGCCCATCAGTCAATTGAATGGCGGAGAAGGAATCTAACACAGTGGTGGTTCTCGGCCGGGCGTGCGGGGTGATCGAGCTATTTTAGATGACTTGTTCCCGCCTTTCAGAGGATAGCCTATATCCTAACTGCATTGTCAGTTACAGTCAGTAGCGACAGTTGTTGATACCCTATCTCATACTTCCGAGGATGATGT
Source organism: Mycena sp. CBHHK59/15 (assembly GCA_029204085.1). Classification (NCBI taxonomy): domain Eukaryota; kingdom Fungi; phylum Basidiomycota; class Agaricomycetes; order Agaricales; family Mycenaceae; genus Mycena; species Mycena sp. CBHHK59/15. Next base: position 45,443 of record JARGXW010000224.1, read on the forward strand.
GTCTCCCCACGGTTTGGGTCCTTCGGTATTGTTCCAGTCGCAATGGTCAGTCCCACGGACATAATTTTGGCAATGACACATCAAGGGGAAGAAGAGAGTAGGTCAGAGTCGAGTGACTTAAATACGCACCCTTCGACGGATAACCAGTGTCCACAAATCGCCACATCCCGAATCGCCACAATGGCCAGTCCCCTTGCCCCGACATTTGGCATCTGGCTGATTGCGATGTTCTTTCAAGCCATGTACGTGTGTTGAATAGTTCTATGAGTTACCAGCATACCATTGTTTCTCCAGATTGTACGGAATGGGTCTTCTACAAGTCTATCTGTACGCAGTCCCACACATTGGATTAATTGGAACTCATCATAAAACAGGTACTTTTATTGGTACCACAAGGATAGTTGGGGAATCAAGGGAACGGTGAACCAATTCTGTGACCGTTTTGTGGTCCAAACTGACACGGATATACCAGGTCATTTTGATCACGTCCGTGCATTTCAACCATACTCGCACAGGAATTAATAATATCATCCAGTGTTCTGGAGACCCTTCAGACGAGCACATTTTTCGCCGCTACATATAGAGTCCTCATCGATGACTTTGGCAACTTCGAACTTCTTGCATTGTTTCCCTGGTAAGTGAGATATATATCTGAGAGAATTTGGTGGATCTATCCCTACCCGTTCGCGTTGAAGGCAAGCACTGGTTCAATTACAAGCACTGGTGACGCCGTTCCTATTAGCGATGAGGGGCCAATCTCTGATTTATCACGGCAGTATACCTCAACATTTGTGGCACAAGCGTAGGGCATGGTTCTTTGGTAGAGGGTGTTTTCATTCTGACAAGTCATAGATATTTTGCATATTGCATTTACCTCTGTGCGTGTTTTTCGCGAGTAGATGAGAAGGGGATCTCATCTGTCTGTTGCAGTGCACCAGAGGAGGATCATCTTGCCTCTAATTATAGTTGTTCTTTCACTTGTTGGTCTCGGTGAGTTTTCCGGTTGTATCTCAAATCCATCTCCCGCGGTTAACAGAAGATGGTTGCAGGTGGCGGTACAGGTAAGGGTTCCACCGGCACACTAAACATATCTGACTGTTTGAACAGCTCAAGTCGTACTTGCGTTTGTAACATCCCTAGTCAAGCAGGCTCTCGCTGAATAATTGACAGTGTTCATATCAAGGAGTTTAAAGATCTGCCCCAGACTTCGGTGGGCCATCTACGCCAATCACTTGCTACCGATTAACAAAGACTATAATTGTCGTAGGCAGCATCGAACACTCAAGCCGCGTTGGCATTGGCTTGCGATATCCTGATCACCACTGGGCTCTGCTGGCGGTTGAACAGTAGTAGAACTGGAATTCAATCGCTCGTTTTCTCTTTTTTTTCGGCAAAGGAATGCCTCTAATTTCATCGTGTCCACAGTACCAACAAACTGCTCAATTTCCTTATCATGACGGCTATCAATCGAGGAGTGCTCACCATGGTCACAGCCCTCCTAAACATGATTTTGGTGGAGATTTGCCCGCCTCAAAAGAAGAATATCTGACGTATATTCTCAGTTCCTGACACAGCCTGGGACATTTTACTTCATGCTCATGATTTTGGTCAGCGGGAAATGTACGCAACACTACTCGCCACTACGCTCGTCCTCAGCTAACTGTCCAACAGTCTACATGAACAGCATGCTAGCAATGTGAGATGCTGTTTATACGACTGTCTTCGCATACCTACATTTTCATGACAGGCTGAACACCCGCCAATATGCTCATTCGCTCAGCATGTTTGGGACCACAGCGGATCACATATCCATGCCCACCAGCTCGATACCCATGTTCGCTCCGGGCGGTGTTAGTCGCACTGAGGTCGGAGTCAATGTCTCAGTGGCCCAGGAAATGCACAATGATCGGTTAGTCGGGGTCAAATTTTGACGGTGCACTCGCTGACTTCAGCGCAGTTACGATAAAGTGGCATTCTAAGTGCTGAAGGCGCAGTACAAGTTTTAGCTTCTCTCCGTATTCCACAGGACCAGTTCACCCAACTATCTTGTCGTTTATATTGTGATCTGTCGCAAAAAAAAAAACACGGCGCATGGTCGCACTGACCGCAGATTTGGAAATCAATACGTCAACTATGTGTTGCGTGGGTGAACGGAAACAAGTGGATTAGGACAGGTCTCGGCTTGCAAAGCGGAGATTGCGCGGTTGAAAAGGCTTCGGACAGACGAAAAGACGGTAATAGTAAAATGACAGCAGTCGAAGGGAGAAGCAAATCTGGGACTATGGGACATACGCTAATTGGGAAGATGGCCGGAAATTTAGAAGATGGCCGCAGCAGATAGCCGCAGATTAGACGGAGGTCGTCTAGGATGGCAGTTGATGGATGGCAGACGAAAACGTAACAATTGTGGCGTTATCGTGAGCCTGCCAAGCTGGCGGAGTTCCGACGGACGTCCTAAATTGTTAAGGAGGGTAACTTGCTTCGCCGTTGAATTCCAATGCATTTGAGGTTGTGAAATTTGACGAGGTAGAAGTTGTACAGTGATCTAGGAGACGACATTGGCAATGTGAATGACGGCAGGGAATCTACTGTGGGACGGTCCCGCGGTGGGGTCGCCATGATGAAGCTCTGTTGGCTTCGACGCATAACGGCCCATGCGTTGAACTCTACTGGCTGTTCGAAAAACCTCCTGGAACAGATAGAAGGTTATGACTCTCCCGTGATGCCAGATCGCATCTACGTTTTGTTTGATTTGGTGCTTTTTAATAGAAACACTTTCAATACGAACCGGAGGTACTCATTGCCCGTAGTAATATTTCCCAACTATATATGGACTCGGGTGGCTCGGATCATCCGCCTGGGCCGCAGAGTCAGAACGTGTGCGTAAATCAATTCCCAAAGAACTGGTTGAACTAAATGTTTCCCGCCAAGAGGTGATAGGTAGCAACATGTTATGCTACAGTGATGCAAACAAGAGATGAGAAACGACTCGTATTCATAGAAGCCCACCGGTGTGTATATAATTCTCAGGCGGCGTGGCAGGAGTAGATCCAGACCTCAGAAATGCCAGCCTTAGACATTGTAAGCTCCCTATGCGACATTCGGGACGCCGATGATCTCATACAATCTACAGCCCACTTCTACAAATATCCTCGTCGTCGGCGGTGGACCAGCAGGATCATATGCCGCCACGGCACTGGCAAGAGGTCAGCTTACCTCCACTTGATTGACTTAACCCGCTCACTTCGCAATGCAGAGGGCTTCGAGGTTACTCTTCTGGAGAAGGAGCACTTTCCCCGATACCATATCGGGGAAAGCATGCTCTCTTCATGTCGACCGTTCTTGAGATACATTGGGGCAGAGGAGAAGGTCAGCAACTACGGGTTCTGCGTCAAGGTACTTTACATACACAAGCCCACAACTCCATCCGAAGTGGCTCACTTTGCGATATAGGTTGGCGGTGCTGTGAAGTTTAAGCAGGACAAACGTGAAGGATGTATGTTCGATTGAGTGTTACAATTCGCAGCTCGTTGATTCCTATTAGACACAGATTTCATCCACCCGGATCCCAGCAACGCTTCATGGAACGTTGTACGAGTGGCTTGCTGGTCTTTTGCGCAAACATCTGCTAATACTGTTTCCCCAGGATCGATCCGAATTTGATGAGATTCTTCTCCGTAACGCTACTGAGAATGGCGTATGTGTCAGCGAGGGTGTTGAGGTTACCGCGTTCAAGTTCTCTAACAACGACAGCCGAAAGCCTATTGCTGCCGAGTGGAAGTCGGACATGGGAGGAGCAGGCGAGCTTCAATTCAATTGGCTCGTAGACTGTTCGGGGCGAAACGGAATCATGTCGACAAAATACCTCAAGAACCGCAAGTTCAATACGGCCCTCAGAAGTATCGCTTGCTGGGGATATTGGACTGGCGCGAACAAGTACGCCCCCGGGACACGCCGGGAAAACGCCATATGGCTCGAGGCACTGACTGGTCAGTGAAGAACACTTCCGCATTCTTTGTCGCTGACGGCTTTGCATAGACGAGACCGGGTGGGCATGGTTCATCCCCCTTCATGGTAACAGAGTCTCGGTCGGTGTCGTTCTGAAGGAGGAATCCAGCCGCAGCAAGAAGGCCAAGCTCTCCGGGCCCGACCGCGCCACGCAGTACTATCATGACCAGATCAAGCTAGCCCCTGGGGTGGTTAGGTTGCTGGGTGACGCGAAATTTCTGGGGGAAGTTGAATCTGCCGCCGATTATAGTTACTCTGCGGCCGACGGGCAGTATGCTGGTTTAAATTATCGCATTGCTGGAGACGCCGGAGGTACGCAACGATGCCGGACATTGTCTAAAAAACCGAAATTCAACATCCTCTCTTTCAGCCTTCATCGACCCATTCTTTTCTTCTGGAGTCCATTTGGCTTTCGGCGGTGCACTGTCGGCGGCAAGCACAATTTCAGCCTCAATCCGGGGTCAATGTACCGAGGAGGAGGCCATCAGATTCCACAATGAGAAGACCGGCACATCATACACCAGGTCAGTGCGGGAACGACCATAATCCCCGTGGTGCTCACCTTTTGCGGCCAGATTCCTGCTCGTTGTTCTCAGTGCCTACCAACAGATTACTTCGCAATCGGTTTCAGTCCTTTCCGATATTGACGAGGATAATTTCGACCGAGCTTTCGATTTTATCAGGCCGGGTATGTAGATGACTTCGGATTCCCCTCCCCGTGGGTACTGACTTCCTCGCCGCCAGTGATCCAAGGCGCCACGGAGACCGATCAGAATGTGACCGAGGAGATGATTCAAAGAGCCATGGACTTCTGCGAGCATGCACTGGGCCAGACTGATCCCGAGATGCACGCAGAAGTCGCCAAACGTCGCGGATTTGATGCGGATATCATGGGACATGACGGCCCGATTCTCGGTCCCAGAGACGCTGCCGCCATGGCTGGTGACGACGAGGAGGCGAAAAATGTCTTGTGGCGCGTCAATGCGCGGAAGGCTGTAGAGTCCATCCGTTGGCAGCCCAACTTCCGCGGCGAAAGCTTTAACGGTCTCTCGATCGTGATGGAACGAGGTGCATTGGGTCTTGCGCGCTTTCCAGTGGCCGCTTGAAGTTGGCGTATACTCGTGCTCCCTATTGAATCATTAGCGCGCTGTATTTCTGTCACGGTCAAATTCGATGAGCATGATTGTGATAATGGAATATCCCCACTGAACCAAGGGGGCACAGCCATTCAAGCATCAGCAAACCCTGGGTCCACTATGTAGTACTACAAGTAGTACTGTGTAGTGTCTGTAGTGTCTGTAGTGCTTGCAGTGAGGGGCTTTGACTATGTAGTACTACATAGTTGGCCCCAGCACTACATAGCACTATAGTAGCACTACTGTAGTGTTCCTGTAGATCCACTGTAGTGCTCCTGTAGTTCCACTGTAGTTCTCTGTAGTGCTACTGTAGTTCTACTGTAGTAGTACACTGTCAGAGGTCCCAAAAGGAAAAATGAACATTACCACACTTTGTGAGGCATTTCAATTCATTCAATCTGAACCCACTTGTATTCTGATGAACTTGAAATTCTTTGTACTACATCAGCAAAACAGAACACGTCTGGCTGATCTGGCACCAGATCAACCAGATGCGCCACGCGACCAGAATTTCATCTGGCAGCATAAATACCTCCGCAGCGCCAGAATCAATTCTGGCAGCCATATCCCTCAGTATGTACTTCTGGTGCCATACAACTACCAGAATCTCTTCCAATTTCGAGAGCCAGAATGGCCGCCATCGTCCCAGATTTACTTATTGTACTTCCTTCCCAGGCTCTTAGGGCATGTAACATATATTCATAGGATGTGCATAAGTATATAATAGGTGTACATGTGTATATGTGAAGTCAGTAAGTACGAGCGAAAATCGAGACGGCCGACTAGAATCTGATATGCACCACATTGTCAGAATGGTACTGAGGATAGACAGATGACGTACCGAGTCCTCGTTGTCGGAGATCTGGATCGCAGAGCGGGGATCCATGTGTGTCGGTAGCGCCGCTGTCTCTGAGCAGGGTTGAAGCGTTGCTTGCCAGGGAAGCCGTCGAGTTGGTTCAAATCTCACCCCATTGCGTGTCGCCAAGCTCCTTGATCCGCGGCAAATAAGCAGCGGCTTTTTCGGCCCACGGTATGGCAACAAAGCTGAGGGCATTTCGCTTGCCGCGCCTCGTTATACCTTCGGTAGCCGCTGTACCTTTTCGCCATATCGAAAACCCACGCTCGAGCTACCGCGGTTCAACTTTAGAGCCAGACCATGGGAATGGAATCTACTCACAGCGGCGGCGGCAACCGACAGTGCACCTGATGGATGTCAAGGGGTACGCAGGATTGAAATTTGCCCCACGAGGTCGGAAAACTGGATTAAGACCCTTGGAACCCTACCTACCCTATCTTACGTAATAATACAGTCACGTGCCGGGTCCAAGCGCAATGTGTTTCATCTATTTTTCGCTTCAGTTCCTCACTGTATTGCCCATGCAAGCTACAAAGGAGAATTTAGACTTCATTTGATATGTACAATACCCTATATTCATACCCTTGCTCTCTTCCGACTTCATTGACCAGCATTTTCGCAGCAGACATTATTGCAAAACCATCCACCGATAGGGATACTTGTGAGGCTGACTCGCTTGTGGATCTCAAAGTTTCCTAGGCCTCTATGGTGGCCGCGCCGCATGATTTTCAACCTAGGTTTTAACCAGATTCAGGATAACATTCAGCCGGGCATAGGTTGATTTTCATCGACCGTAGGAAGAAAATTGTTAGCCACTAGGTTGCTCAATATAGGTTGAAAACACCTCTAAAACGGTCAAAAACAACCGATTGTCCCGTCAGCTTTTCCGGCTGATTGTTAACCTGTTTTATGTTGAGTACAGTAACCTATATATAACCTGTATCCGAATGATTTTCGACTCTAGAGTAGGTTGCTCATCATCTTAATGCAGCTTGAATTCAACCGCTATGCAGGTTGCGATCGAACAATGAGAAATGGCCAAATCAGGATAAATTGATGCCCATCGGTTCTGCACAATGGGTAGCTAGTTGGAAGTGTATGGGAAACGAGGAATATAGGACAATATATAGATAAACTCTCGGCCTTGAGGCCGGCGACGCACGCGTGTGGAAGCCACGATTCCTGTCATGCCATAACCCATTAGCCATTGGCACTGATGGATTACGAACCACTTGCCAGCACACCACACCCTAGTTGTCCTCCTCCATCACGCTCTCGCTCCCTGTGTCAGACATCTCCTCGTCCTCGTCGTCACTGACCACTGCCTTGGCCTTGGCCTTCCCCTTCTTGACGGCTGCCTTTTTGCTCGCTGATGTCTTCTTGGCCGTTGCCCTCTTCTTGGATATCTTTGCGTTCACAAGCTTGTTCTGCCGACCACGGGGGGCAGACGGGTTCCGTTTGGCGGCGTTAGCTTTCAGGTCAGAGCACTTAGCGGGAGGTTCAAGCCACCCGTTCTTGTACGTGTTATTCTGCTTGTTCTTCACGTATTGCTTGGTGATCTCTGCGGTGGCCCAGTCATTGTGGTAGCGGGCGAAGATGGGGTGTCTTTCTCTGGCCTGTCCCCTTGTTAATCCAGCTCATGAAGAACTACTGGCGACTCACCGCTGCAAACAGCTTGGCTTTGACGTCAGCCGCGATATCGGCCCAAGCCTTCTCCCAGTTGACGCCTGCTTGGATCACTAGGTCGCGTACATTGCGCTTCGGCCGGATGGTAAGCACATATAATGATCCACAGCTGGCTGAGAACGCCTGAACGGCTTTAAACTTGTCCCCATCCTTAGCTGTCTTGCCCAAGCCCATCGCGTGCTGAATATTGAAGTCCTTCCCTGCAGTACCAGCGGGTCTCTCAATGCTCCCTGGAGCTGGGACAGGAGAGGCGCTGTCGGCGGCGAGGAACCGCTCGAGCCTGGCACTCTTTGCCTGCTCTCGCGCCAGTGCAGCTGAATCACGTGGCATCACGTGGGCAAAGTGAGTATGTTTGTTTACATATCTGTACACGGTGCTCACCGGATATTTCGTCCACAGCAGTGCCCGCAGGACCAGCCAGGGCATCCGTGTTGGCCATGTCTGCCATCTCAGCTGATTTTGACATCGCGTCGCGTGAGTCATTGGCCGCCGATGATAAGTATATAGCACTGTGCTTACCATATTCTGTGTCGTCCTTCGCAGATGCTCTCATGGCCTCCAGCTCACGTGTCATCGCCTCTATCTTGGCCTCCTGGGCAGCAATCGTGGCTGTTGGACAAGCATGTCGCGTCGGGTGAGTCATGGGGATCACAGCAGAGACTCGCACTCACCATTCGCCGCATCATTCTCCTGGTGTGCGTAGACGATATCAAGCATGTTGGAGCCATCAATATTGTACTTCTGCTCCAGCTTCTCGGCGAACACATCAAATTCCGTGCGGGTGGGTTTGGCGACGGCGGCGACCGTGTTCTCCTTGTCAGAAGCTGCAAGCTTCTTCTTGCCTGTGGCATGTGCAGTACGAGGCACGGCTGAGCTCCTAGTTTGGCGAGGTACGGTGCTCATTGTGTGAGGTGGAAGGGATACTGATGTGGGGCGCAGGTGGGCAGATGGTGGTTCGAGTTGGAGAAATTTCCAATCTTTGTTTTGCCAAGTTTTGTATGGTCCAAGCGCTCGCACTGCCCCAATATACCGTATTTGGCTCGATCCCTCTTTGCACCCATGGCTCCTTGTACTAAAATTCTTTGCTCTTGCGGGTGCAACGAATATCTCACTTATGCACGAGAAAAAATGCACCGTGACCGCCAAGTCAAGCCCTATGTCATCCCTGCCGGCAATTATCCCTCCCGCCAAAAGTGCATATTTGCCCCCAAAGCCGAGGAGACAGGCAACGCAGCTGCGGGTCCGTCTGGCTCTCACTCCTCCGATGGCGTCGATGATATGGCTGTCGAGCCTTGGGAGCACGAGCCTCCCGATGACTCAATGTCGGAGCCTATGGATGACCTCGAGCAATTGAATGAGAGTGATGAAGATGCGGATTCCGAATCATTATCTGCTCTCGAGCTCGGGGGACTTGTGAACCCCGAGATTATCATGCACAAACACTGGCAGGAGCCGGACCATCTCAAGGATTTCGACTCGGGCTTCGATTCTGAGGACGATGACCTGCTGGATACGGGGCTGGCCCCGGAGGCACCTTTTCGGAGCGAGGATAGTGATGATGAGGACTCAGACGAAGAGCCCGATATTTTCGACTGGGACAGCTTTAGAGCGCCAGGGCTGTCTGCCGTGGATCAGCTGGGAGAGGAATTTGAGAGGGAAGTGGCAATTGGTATGTCCAAAATTTATGCTGCCTGCGCAATCTTGTCTAACTCATTTACAGCGCAAAAACTTAATGCATATGACCTCGCTATCTGCAAGGCCTTCGCATTCAAAGTTCGGTCAAACCTGACGGACAGGGCGTTCAAAATGACCCCATTTGCCTTTCCGCAAGACCCACCGCTGCCCACGCTCGATGGCATCCGTTCGCGCGTCAACTTTCTGGCCGGTTTCAAGCCCGAAATTTATGACTGCTGCGTCAATTCGTGTCTGTGCTATGTTGGCCCGCACGCAGATCTGACAAAGTGCCATTACTGTAACGAGCCGCGTCTGCGTGCTAATGGGAAGCCTCGGAAAAAATTCACATACATCCCATCATCCCGCGTCTGATCGTGTTTGCCGGCAGTCGTGACATGGCAGAGAAACAACAATATCGCGCGGAATATGTCCACAAACCGGGGACTACCTCCGATGTTTTTGACGGACAGCACTACCGCTCTCTCCGCAAAAAGCAGGTTGAGATAAATGGCGAGAAATTGCCGCACAAATACTTCTCGGATCTGCGCGATGTTGCGCTGGGTGCTTCATGGGACGGTTTTGCTCCCTTCAAACGGCGCAAAAAAACTGCTTGGCCGCTAATTTTGTTCGACTACAACTTGCCCCCCGACCTTCTCTTTCTGCTCGAATTCATTATCGCCCTTGGCGTTATACCTGGACCAAACAAACCCAAAGATTCCGACTCGTTCCTCTGGCCGGCCGTCCAGGAATTATTACAGCTGGCGGCTGGTGTCCGCACCTTTGATGTGCTGTCTGGAAAAAAATTCGCCCTCCACGCCTATCTTATCCTCGTCTTTGGCGATATTCCTGCCGTTTCCATGTTTATGCGCATGAAAGGGCATAACGGTATCTCTCCGTGCCGCATGTGCAAAATTATCGGGTTACGGATTCCTGGTACACATTAATTTCTGTAGACAGTTATCATTCTTTCTCTAACACCCATTTTGTTTAAAATATAGGTGCCCGTGGCACAGCACATTACGTACCTTTGAACCGCTCCTGCCATCCCGACGTTAAAGCTGATCCGTCCGCCATCAAGGTTTACGACGCCGATGACATCCCCTTGTGTACGCACGAAGAAATCATTTCTCAGGGCGAGGAGGTCAAAGCGGCGAAGACTACGGCTGAGGCCGAGAGACTGGCAAAAAAATATGGCGTCAAAGGAGTCCCAGTTCTCTCTTATCTGCACTCGCTCTCTTTCCCGCAATCATTTGGCTACCACTTCATGCATCTCATCTGGGAAAATCTGATCAAAAATTTGATGCTTCTCTGGACTGGTGATTTCAAGGGGCTGGACCAGGGCGGGAGGAATACGAGCTCAGCAAAGCCCTCTGGGAGGCTATCACTAGCGAGGCAGCCTCAGCATCCGATACAATTCCTTCTGCATATGGGAGTCGTGTCCCAAACATTGCGAAGGATCGGCCCAATGTATCAGCAGAGATGTGGTCATTCTGGACCCTCTATTTGGGGCCTGTGCTGTTATGCCGTCGATTCAAACACATCAAGTATTATTGCCACTTCATCAAACTTGTCCAACTGCTTAATCTTTGTCTCAAATTCGACATCTCAGATGCCGAAATTGAGACCATTCGAACCGGTTTCATTTCATGGGTCAAGACCTACGAGTCGTATGTTCTTGAAAAGATCCAAAGGCAGTACACTTACGACACACACAGTGTTTACTTCCAGAAGAACATCAAGCAGATGTCTGTTTGTCCACTGACAATCCATGCCCTCCTCCATATCGCACCAGGGATTAAGTTTTGTGGTCCAGTCTGGTGCTACTGGGCATTTCCGATGGAGCGGTATTGTGGCAGTATACAACCTGGGATCCGCAGCTGTAGATTCCCGTGGGCTTCGATTGATTGTTATGTCCTAGAAATCGCCCAGCTGACACAGATCAAGGCTCTCTATGTGGTGCAGGAGCTTTCACTTGCAGCTCCCCGCGGTGCTGTTCAGGGCGCATTGATGGATGAATTATGTGAGTCTTACTCTTAACACAACTGGTAATTAATTCACGAAATAAAATTAGACCCGTCGTGCATTCTCCTGCCTCCACGGTCTCCACAACGCCCGCAGAATCTCCTCCATTGCTGCCGCATTGTCGACGAGAACTGGGGCAAAATTGGGTGAAGTGAATGCCGCACTCCGAACTGCAATAATAGAGGAGTGGGGCAAGGTGCCCGATAGATTCTGAAGCAGGCGACACGATGCGCTCATGCTCGCTTGGCGTGGCTGCAGAAGACATGCGGACGCAACATATGTCCGGGTCAGTCAGCTCACTAGCTTCGCCCGAGTCAAACTCTCACACATCTTCAGTACTCAATGCTGGTCGAGGAGATGCACCTTCAAAAACCGACCTGTGAAGCTTGTACTCGAGACATTTTTCGGTCAGCTTACGCATATTTATCGCATCCATCTCCCCATCGCTTGCCCTGCACTGAAAACATCGGTACCAACCACCTATATTCTTGCCACCATCCGAGCTTGTGTCTTGAAAACTGCTGACAAGGAGCTTGCTGGTCTCGATATTCACCTCTACTCCGATGAAGGGACGTTGGATGTTGTCGACATACAACCGTACAAGCTCTCATTGGACGAGTCAAGGCGGACAGCAAAAAGTCTTGGGCCATCATAGATAGAAGCGGAGCACTTGCGCAGCCAGTGTGGCTGGGTGAGGACACAGATTCATAGACATTTCATTGTATTTAGTCTGTATTTCTCACCGTTGCAAAGCATTTGTGTTTTAATCCTACCGTAGGTTGATTCGTACTTAGGTTGATCAGGGGCCTGAAGATACCCGACCGAAAACCATCCAAGCATAGGTTGAAACGGTTGGATAAGGTTGATCCTATGCAATAGGTTATATTATATCAACCTACGATCAGCTGTTCGTAGGTTAGTCGATGTTTTTCATCCTGCACTCGGTTGAAAATCATGCGGCTTTGCCTTCATAGAGGCAGTGAGTGTTGCATTAGAAGATGTGGGTGACAGTTGCCACGGCTAGTCTCGTTCCCGATGTTATAGGGCAGTCGTTCGCTGCGCTCGCAGGCAGGAGGAGAGGCAGAACAGCAGACCAGTCAGAATGATCTGAAGCAGAAATTTTGATGAGATTTGATGGAGGAACACTGCCGTTTGGGTGTGGTGTTCCGCGTGTCTTTTTCATCATTTTTTTTGCCTCCGATTTGAAACTCCGCCACACCCTAACATCTGTATGCCACAGCGTACCGAAGCGGCATGGCCTGAGAAGCGGCAGAGATTGCCGAAAAGCGCCGAAGAAGCACACGGTGATCGGCAAAAAATCCGTGTTGTTTGGCTATAATCATGATCTGATACAAATCAGTCACCTTTGTTGGCTTTCCCAAACTCCGCTGCAAGGATATTGGCAGGAAATTTACCCGACTTTTTTTTTCGCCCATCTTAAACGCATTTCTGAAGGATTCTGACCATTTGTCCAAAAAGTGGAATAAGGTCCACCCTACCCTATGACGTCGTGTCTCGGCATCTTCCGGTGAGTACCTTGATACCGACTCTCCCTACTCCATCAATGCTATTCACACTGCTGCGATATCGTTGACGTCGTGTCCACTGCAAAGGTGCGTCTTTTTACTACTTTATCCCAACCCGTTGCGCAGGGCACAACTTGAAGCCAGACGAGTCGAATAAGCTGACCGAATGTTGCAGACGTGCCGATATCTGCACACCCTAGCATTCGACAGAAGTGTCTGGTTCACGCTCCTGCAAGATCTTGGGAGCAGACGTTTCCTAGATCCCGCACACGGTGTGACTCTCCACGACCGCTCGACGGACGAGCTCATCGCATCGGTGAAGCGCATTCTGGCTGGGCCCGCAACGTGGTCGCCAGATCCCACGTCCGGCGGATTCACGCCCGCGGTCTCACACGAAATCGTCCTCCATCCGACGATCCGCACCGGTGTGGGGATCCTGAACTGGGAAAACGAGGCTAAGCTGCTGCCCGGTGGCGCCCATGTGTTGTTCAAAAACTGGCGCATATTGGAGTGCTGGAGTGCCGCCGAAGATAGATTGGTGTGGACGCACCAGCCCCATCCGACACTCGTACACGCGTCGGTCCTGGAGTTTGCGGCGGAAGTGGTGGATGGAGGCGACCGTTTGATCGTTCTGATCTGTGAACGCACTTATCCTCAGTCTATCTATGCACGCACAAAGTATATCTGCGTTCTATTCGATTTTCCTGTGGACCGTGAAATGAACTCATTTTTATCTTGTAGTTACATCGAAATCGTTGCGCTCGATCTCCACGAGGGGACCTCCGAACTCCTGGCCGTAACGGGTGCCGCCGATACCTCATACGACAACCCGTTCTCGTATCCGGTGCTCTCTGGCGACATCGCTGCGGTCGCAATCAGCGAACGAAACCAATACTTGATCATCAATTGGCGCACCAAGTGCCGCTTTCTTCTCCGGTGTAAGCCCGTACGTCAACCCCACTATGCAGGAAGCCAGATTTCTGATCGTGTAACAAAACAGTGCCCGCTTTGTAGACTGGCGTTGATCCCGGGGTACATCATCTTCACATCTCCCTTTCTCATCGGCATGCAAGAAATCCACGTCATCGATATCGATGCTGTCGCGAACCACTGGGCCAGTTTTGACGGTATCAATGACCTCCCCGACATCAACACGGTACTGGAGGACCAAATCCCGCACATCCTCTCACAGCGTATTTCGCTGAAGGGCTTCTCGCCGCTCCTGGACGAGCTCTCCTTCGAATCACACAACCAACTGTCCGTCCATGAGAGCCCTCTGCAGCGTGGTATATACCGCATCTGGATGTATGTCCTCCACAAGGACAATACGTCCGACAAATCGCACACCACACTGCGCAGCTTCCAGCTCGCCATCCCGGCCTCCGGCCGCCCCACGTGGTGTGAGCGCTCGTCCGCGCCTGCGCTGGGCCATATGCTATATCCCACCATCACGTACTCGGGGCACACACAGGTCTTTGACGCGTATGGGTCCCGTAACCAACGCGTCCTCCCGCCTGTTTTGGCGGGTGCGGACGGGGCCGGCGAGGTGGACATTGCGGACTGCAGGGACAACGTGGATGTCGTGCCGTATAGCGGGGCGTTGACGTACTCCACGCACAAGTGCTTGATTATCAAGTACTTCAAGTAGGCTGGCCCTGGAATGCCATGAGTGACGATGACCAGGCGCTCGTTGCGCCAAGTGCGTCTATGGTCCTCTCACAGCTTCTACGATCCCGATCACCTTCTCAATTTGCTTCCTATCCCCCCTCAGCTTGGAAATTCAGTCGAATCTCTAGAAATTGGAGTTCGGGCGGTCCCTGAAGTGCTCTTAAAAACGATCTACCACTGCTTCCCTGCGCTCAGATCGCTGTCAGGTCAGAATTGGCTTTGCGAATATAACGAAGGAGGTCCGCCTCTGGCGCAGCCAAGTACAGCGTTTGGAGCTCGAGCGGCGGGCGGCTCTCGACGAATGCAAATGCGGCTCTGGATGATGTCCCTTCGGCGTACGCGACCACATGAATTGTTGTATTTATTGGGTTTCTCAGGGAGGCAAACACCATTTACATATGAAATTACCGTTTCTTGTGCTCCTAGCTTGCTGGAATTGTTCAGACGAAAAACCGCGTTTCACTGTTCGCTCTGGTTCTCCCGCATCGGAAGGCCGTCCGTATCTGCTCCTTGTTCAAACGTGTATCACGAGTGTGCAAATCTAGTCATGGCCAACCCCCTCCGTCTCTCCAATCCTGAACACATACTTCACAGCACTGGCTTTCCCCGCCTTCAAATCCTGCAACGCTTGCTGCACACCCGCCAGTCCTCCAGGCACGACCTCGTGCGGGTGAGGCTTGAACCTTCCCTCGAATATCATCCGTGCCATATACCTGAAATATACGAACCCGAATTCCTTCGCATCAATGTGCACCGCGCCCACAGACGTGAATGAGCCGGTCACGCCTTCCGGATATTCAAATGGTTGCGTCCGCGCGAAACGCTCCGGCGGGAGGACGCTCGTAACGCGCCCCGGGCGCGCGAGCGCGCCAAGGATGTTCTCGATCGAGCCCTGCTCGCTGACGGCGTCGAACGCGTACGCAATCCCCTCCTGCCCTGCAGCCGCCAACGCGTCCTTGACGCCCTGGACGACCGCGTCGTCGCCTGCGCGGTAGTCCACGATCGCATCGCCTTTGCTCTTGTCAATGAGGGACTCAGCGAAGGGGATGCCCCGCCCCGCGACGCCGATGATCGGGTGGATGTTCGCGAGGCGCGCGAACTGAATGGCGTACGCGCCGACCGCGGTGGCGGCGCCGTACACGACGAGGGGAAGGGGCGCGCTCTGTGTGGTCCACGGCGCAGGGAGGTCGAGGCCAATCTGATGGAACAGCCCCACAGCCGCGGTCATCGCTGCGACCGGGAGCGTCGCAGCACCTAGAATACAGAATCTATTTCATTCATCGCTCAGTATAAACGAGACCCGACGCTACCTTCGAAGCTGAGATGGTTGGGGATGTGGAACGTCGTGTACTGCCACGCCAGCGCGTACTCCGCGAAGCTCCCATGCGGGGTGAGCGCCTCGTGGAACGCGGCGACGCGCCCACCGACCTTGAACTCGTATACATTCTCCCCGACTGCATGAACTATTCCGGCAATGTCGTCCCCAGAATTGCCAGGCGTTCCCCACTGGGGCACCTTCCTGCAGACATATATTAAAACTGTCCACTACGCGTGGGCACTGTTGAAGATCTACCAGTCTTTGGGATTCGAGCCGCTGACGACCACTTTCACTACGATCTGGTCGGGGCCGGGCGTAGGGATGGGCGAGTCGATGATTTTGGTGCCCAGATCGCTCGCCACGTAGACTTCTTTCATGGTGGAAACCAGACTGGTTTGATGTGCTAGAGGCTGGGATTTTGAGTGTTTTGAAGTAGAAAAATGAGGAGTAGAGGATGGCGACCTGCTCAGTTCCGGAAGGCAGTGAACGAACAACCACGGAGTGGGACTATAAGTATACAGGATTAGTAAGGACGCGAGGGCGGAATATCTAAGCCCAGAGAAGGATAGGTCAGCCGTCGCAATTTCTCGCAATAGATTGGGGTCGAATGCCGTCATTCCACCGGGTGCCAAATCTATCAGCCATTGCTTTAAATCATGAAAAGACAAGTGTGGATCCCCAAAGCGGCTATTGAGTCCGCGAAAACACCATTTTTTGTCCCCAATAGACTATAATGTTCCGTCTCTGCCAAGTTTGAGGAGGAAATCGATGCAAAAATACTCTGGCTTGGGTGTTCGAGTGGGTGCCACCAGTCATGAAACACTACTGGAATGTGGAGTACGGATTCTGAGATCTGCATTGATCTCATGATGTTGCCAGAATTCGAAGGATGCAAGGAAACTTTGGGGATTGTCAGAAGCGAGCGCACATGCGTCCAGCGCTCAGTCGGAGGTAGCGCGCCACCCGGAGCACACAGGTCCAATCGGACTGATGATGACAGAGCAGAACCTAGCGCTGTTTTCAAGTCCGGTTTATAAACATGTTTATAAGCACCGGTTTATAAACCGGTTTTTAAATGGTTCGGCCCAAAGTGCTGGTTTTTAATTCTATCCAGTCACGGACCGGAGATCTCCGAGGGAAAAAGATCTTCGTCAAATCTTCGTCATCCTCCGACTCCTCGACCAACTCAACTCCTCTGGACTACCTGTGCTTCTCGGAATGTCTGGCTCGGGAGTCATGTACTATCACGAGGAGCTGAAGGACCTTCTGCACCTTCTCAAACACCTACCGGACACCATCCCAATCGGGAAGGATCACGACTTCGAAGGATTCGCTGTCGATGGGAAAGCTGCAGACGAGTTAGGCTGCATCAAAACAGTTGTCAGCCATGCGATCGGGAGGTCTTTTGGCCCGCGTTTTCCGTGATCTACTTGCGGACAAGCCCATCTCAGGTGCGAATGAGATCGGAAGTCCTGCTGACTGGTCGGAACGCGCGGTGGGGCGCATGGATAACGGGAAGAAAGCAGCCGGGAGCACGAATTGGCAAGGGGAAGTAGATACACTCAAATTTTAGCGATTTCAGTGCATGTGTTTATAAACGGAAATTTCAAAACTGTTTGTAATTGCCCGGGGAATTATAAACAGCGCCCTAGCAGAACCAAGGGTGTCTGGGCCAGTCAAGCCGGCATCAGGGGCAGGTAGCTAGGTCCTAAGCTTGTCCGAATCTCACACACAACCAAGTGCCGCTTTCTTCTCCGGTGTAAGCCCGTATGTCAACCCCACTATGCAGGAAGCCAAATTTCTGATCGTGTAACAAAACAGTGCACTGGTTGAGCATTTCAATTTTTTCACCTTCTTTTTCAGTGAAAAATGTTGTTTATTTTTCAGACATTTTTCACTGAAAAAGAAGGTGAAAATTTTAAAACTTTTTCAGCACTTTCTCGATTCAAGGTGAAAAATTCGAAATAAAATAAGAAAGTGATGAAAATGTTTTGAAAATTTCACCTGTTTTTTCAGTGAAAAATGTGTAAAAAATAAACGACATTTTTCACTCAAAAAGAAGGTGAAAAAATTGAAATGTTCAACCAGTGGTGCCCGCTTTGTAGACTGGCGTTGATCCCGGGGTTCATCATCTTCACATCTCCCTTTCTCATAGGCATGCAAGAAATCCACGTCATCGATACCGATGCTGTCGCGAACCACTGGGCCAGCTTTGACGGTATCAATGACCTCCCCGACATCAACACGGTACCAAAGGACCAAATCCCGCACATCCTCTCACAGCGTATTTCGCTGAAGGGCTTCTCGCCGCTCCTGGGCGAGCTCTCCTTGAAATCACACAACCAACTGTCCGTCCATGAGAACCCTTCTTGACGTCCTCCGGTACGTCAATGCAGACATATTTTTGGTGGCAGTCAAGATGGCGGATGCGAACAAAGCAGTCGGACCCCTCAGGGGAGCCCCAGATAGTCACCCAGCCCCCACTCAAACATGTCCATCTGACCTTTGTCCCGTTGCTTGGCTGCATCGGGATTCTTCTTGGAATTGTGACAGCGGGACTCTAGCTGCGCACAGTGATTTGTGTATCAGCAGTCTTCCGAATCTTTGTAGCGACAAGTTGAATGATAACTTGTGTACAAAAATGGTCATTTCAATAAATTACCCGTCCAAAATAGGGAGACTTACAGAAAACGGTAACCAATCGTCTCCCACACAATCTCGGCCAAGGCATCGACGGCTGCTTTGACATCGTCAGCCCCCGCATTAGGAAGAGCTGACATATCAACACGGGCACAGAAAACTTTAATCTCGCCGGCGGCCCCCAATGCGTTGCGAAACGCATCGAGGGATATGGGATCCACTCCCAAAAACTCGGAAGCGTCGTCCGTGTCCGGCTCTGTCGACGCGTCCGCGGATACATTCTCCTTCTCAGGATCCTTCCCATTTCGCTTCTGCTGCTTCCTAACCCTGTCGCGCTCTGAGCAGACACGACAATTCGATGTGACGTGAAGCCCTCCTCAGCCTTCCAATTTTCTGGTGTGAGTGCCTTATGTTTATGGCATTTGCCACATTCTTGAGTTCCTTCCATCACGGAGTTACGAGACGCGTCGAGGTGAACAGGCCGGCGACGTCGAAGGCCGATGCTGGGAAGAGAGAAGCGCGACGAGTCACGGAGCAGCTGATGTGACAGCGTGATATTAAAATTATTTTTTATTCAAGAAAAGTTCCACTATGCTCGCCATCGGCAATGCCGCCGACGATCCCGCCGACGATCCCGACGCTGACGGGCACGATGGGGACGATGAACGCAGCGAGAGAGACTTGTTAATTGCTGTGAAGTCCTAAGCGAGACGTGGGAGATCAACACCACGGCCATCAAACTGCGTACCATCGTTGGGGGGATAACGTTTTCTCTAGGTTCCGGCTTGACCGGCCCGCACATTTTGCCGACGAATCCTCCCTCCTTCTCATGGGTCATCGCATTCATCTGCAGCGCTGAAGCACTCGGTGCTTTGCGTTTGTGGTTCGCCCATTGTCACGACTCCCCCCCCCCCCCCCCCCTGCTCCCCTCCCTGCGTTGCCAGCCCCGATACCCTGGATGCCACCATCCGGGACGACCTTCACCCGCCCATTCCCAATCTCCGACAATCACCAAGAGCATTTAAGGCAAATTGATGTCTGTTACCAACGCGCTGACTGTCCTCCCCGGATTCTTCCTGCTCACCGCCAGGAATCGATCAGCGCTGAATCAGCACTCAGCGACACCGAAGCCTTATAAGGCATCGTCGGGACATGATATTCCCCATTACTCCATGTCCTCCACCACTTCCAAACTTTTCGAGCCTCTCAAAGTCGGAACCGCGGCGCTGCAGCACCGTGTCGTCCTGGCGCCGCTGACGCGCTACAAAGCCAGCACGGAACACGTACCCTATCTCCCCCTCGTTTCCGAGTACTATGGCCAGCGGGCGAGTAGGCCCGGGACGTTGTTGATCACGGAGGCGACGTTTATCGCGGCGCGGGCGGGAGGATACGCACACATCCCCGGGATATGGAGCCCAGAGCAGATTGCGGCGTGGAAAGTGGTGCGTCTGCTGCATTTCGTTGCTCAATCACAATTCTGACTCGAATATCTCTCGGATCGCAGGTGACGGACACCGTGCACGCGAAGGACTCCTTCATCTTCATGCAGCTCTGGGCTCTCGGACGCGCGGCGAACAGCGAGCAGCTGCAATCAGAAGATCCATCATTTCCCTACGTCTCTGCGTCAGATGTCCAGCTCATAGGGCGGGATAAACGGCCGCGGCCGCTCACCGTTCCCGAGATCAAGGAGTACGTCGGGCTGTACGCGCAGGCAGCGAAGAATGCGATCGAGGCGGGGTGCGATGGCGTGGAGATCCATGGTGCGTGATCATTCGTATCTTGGGTTGTCATTCATAAATACTTACCAACTCCTCGCAGGCGCGAACGGCTACCTAATCGACCAGTTCTTGCAGGACGTATCCAACAAGCGCACGGACGAGTATGGCGGGAGCATCGAGAACCGCGCGCGCTTCGCCCTCGAGGTCGTCAACGCGGTCGCCGCCGCCGTCGGCGCAGAGAACACCGCCATCCGCTTCAGCCCGTGGAGCCATTTCCAGGGTGCATTTCCCCTCCTTTTGTCCTTCCCAGCTTCCCTGGATAAATTCCTTTCCCCTTTCATAAAATCCATCCCTCCCAGCAATCATGAGCGCTAACACGATCCCACACACAGACATGGCCATGCCCGACCCCCTCCCGACTTTCTCCTACGTCCTCTCGCAACTCGCCGCGCGCCACCCCGGGCTCGCCTACGTCCACCTCGTCGAGCCGCGCATCAACGGCAGCATCACGCGTGACGCGTCCTCCGTCGGCACGCATGAGTCCAACGACGCGCTGCGCGCCATCTGGGCGCCGCGCCCGCTGGTCCGAGCCGGCGGATTCACACGCGAAGGCGCGCTGGAGGCGGCGGAGAGCGGGGATCTGGTGGCGTTTGGGCGGTCGTATATCTCGAATGTACGGGTTTCTATCTCGTCTATCCGGGGTTGATGTTTTGTATTCATCCATTCCTCGCAGCCCGACCTCCCGACGCGGCTGGAGAAAGGTATTCCGCTCGCCGCGTACGACCGGAGCACGTTTTATCTGGTGGGCGAGAACAGCCCGCGGGGGTACACGGACCACGCATTCGCCGCTGCTGCGTGAAGCGCGCATGTCTTGTTGTTGGCGCTGCGTGAAGTTGAGTGGGTGGTATATGAGGTCGGTGAGAGTACTGAGATGATTTTTCACATTGGATTCTTTGTAGGCTTATACATACATGTAGAACGTAGATCTGCTATTACATTGGACCTCGACGAGCTCGTGATTCTTCAAGGAATTCGGCAGATGGTCCCGATTTGTTCCATCTTGATAAATACACCCGCGGCTTTCCTAAAAGGCCGGAAGGTCCATAGCGGGTGAGCCTTGCCCTGTCGAGTAACGGTTGAAGTATCACAGTCCTTACGAGAAATTCATCGCTGGTGATCAACCGAGTCTGTGCGGTGATGTGTGTAGCGTGCGCTAGAATCGGTGGAAGACCATTAATATTGCACAAGACTGCATGATTTTCAACGGGAGGACCTAAGGAGGGAGGATCTCTCCAACTTGTTCGCTCCGCCACGAGTAAGGCTGTGCCAACACGCACGATTGATGCTACATACTGACTCCCGTTCTTCAGCATGACCTCCATGCCTCTCCAAGACCTCGGTGACGACGTTGTCCTCAAGATATGTCTGACATAGTACTCCATCCGTTGATACAGCATGCGCAGCCAGTCGAAAATCGCACCTCCCATTCCCACGCGTAGGAGTTTGAGCCATAGTGTGATCTGTTGAAGGGCAAGCATTTGTTGCATCCACAGCAGCCACATATAATGTGAGTCCGTTGGCACACGCCCATTCTTTCACACAGCGCAAAACGAAGGGATTATTATTCATCCGGTATCCTTCTCTGAAGCCGTTTTGAAAGTCGGGGATGAGGCCGCGGGAATTGGCCTAATCTGTGATGCATTTGTGGATGAGCAGCATCAGAATTTTGAGCACACAACTTTCCAGTGTAATAATCCTGTTGCTGTCCGGGTTCGTATTGAGCTTTCCTTTCTTCAGAAGACCAATTATGACGCTGATGAACCATACCGACAGTCCGTCTTGTCTCCGGATGCACTCATTGCACAGAAGTGCGAGGACATCATTGGGAATTTCGAGAATTTCCGCGTATAAAATGGCATCCTCGCCTGTTGCGCTGTCCATCCCATGCTTGCGTATGTGACCTTTAACCCATGCAATGTGTTCTTCAGTCCATTCTGCGGAAAAGATTTTTTCAGCAGTTGAATCTGGGGTTGAATCAGGGATCAAATCTGCGAGCATTCGGTTCATCTTATGCTGGGCCGCATCAAAAGAATCTGGAAGCAATGTTGGAGGATTTAGTCGCTTTTCGAATACAGCTTTGAGGCTATCCGCAGTCACAGAAATAGGGATGGGCGCTGGGTCGGCCAATCGTCGGTATTCCTTCCAGAAGACCCCAGATGATGGTGCATCTAGCAATTTCTTTTGATTCCGGTCCCGCAATGCATATAGTTGTTCTCTTCCTCTATGGCCTGTGGGATACGGAGCACATTGCAAAACCTCATTATGTTCTGAGTCTCCCGCGTCGTTATGAATATCTGCCGTGACTTTGTCGGTGGCGTTGGGCTGGACAATGAATGGGCGCTGGCCGACATTTGATCCATTGGATTACAACTTTCAGAATGTCACCATTTGCGCATTTCCATCCGCATGCATCGTTTCTGTACTCACAGTATTTGACTTTGAGGAGATCGGAAGTGAAACAATCGGGGATGAAGCGGCCTCTTTTGAGTTACTTGAATAACGCGGCGAGCGGATACGCCGTCACAAACGCGAGAAGCATCACACCACCTGACCGCGGCCACCGTGACGTGACGGTCATGTTTCTGACCACCATCACCAAACCCATCACCTACTCAATGTCGGCTCATCGTGCTCCCCAGTCTTCGGGCGCATCCCAGTAGGATTCTATTCAATATGAAACTAATCATCCAGTTGATTTTTTTCCTTAGCACACACACACCGTACAAGGACTTTCTGCACACCAACTTTGTGCCTTCTGACGACGAATGTCGACGCATCCGCGATCTCGTCGTCGCTCCAATGAAAGAGCTTGAGGACACCGCGGAAGAGATCGCCCGCTTGCGGGCAACTTTCGCCCAGCTCACTCGCAAACGCGATCGGTTAGCGGAGTTCATCGACTCACATCTGGCGCTGGTGTCCGGAGCGCGTAGACTCCCCCACGATATCATGCAGGAAATATTCACCGCCTCACTCCCACACGATCACGCCTCCATGACTTGCACAGAATCGCCCCTGCTCCTTACCCACATCTGTATGGAGTGGCGAAGTTTGGCGCTTTCGATGCCACGGCTCTGGACGTCGCTGCAGCTCCGGGATAACAGCTTCCTGTTCGACTCGACAAGACTGAACAAGGGAGTGCAATCCTGGTTAAAGCGTTCGGGTGGTGCCACTGGGCTTCCTCTCTCAATCTCTTATTCTTTGATGTCCAATGACACGTGGAAACCCCCGTTGGTCCTCCAGACCCTCATCAAATGTTCCCCCCGATGGGAACACATGCGATTGGATCTTCCATCGTTTAAGCACTGCAAACCCCTCAAGGACCTCTCCGAAGGCGATGTTACTTTGTTGAGGACCATTGTTATTCGCGTCGGAGGCAGGGGTGACCAAGACACCCCCGATTTCTTCTCCTTCATTCGTGCCAAGAACATTCGAGCCGTATCGCTCAAGTATCCCTCCAGCCTTCAGGCTCTCATATCCTCGGACCATTTATGCCATCTATCCCTCCCGCACATCTTGTTGGTGGAAGCACTCGCCATGTTACAACAAAGTCCCAACCTCGAGACTTGTACATTGGCAACATCTCATCGCCCCGAGGACGTCTTGCCAACTTCGAATCTAATCTATATGGAACGCATGCAACGTTTATGCGTTATCGATAGTACCTACAAGGACAACACCCCTCTCTTTGATCACATTGTTCTACCGAATCTACAGTCCTTCGAGTATCTCCATGACATGGGGGGTCCAATAGGAGTTTTAGCTTCCCTCCGTGCTCCCGACAAGCTGACAAGCCTCAGCCTCAGTACATCATTCTCGATGGACGCCCTCGCCGAGGGCCTGCGTCGTTTTCCGATGCTACAAAAGTTGTTTCTCCACTGCCCTCGGGAATCTCTTGCCCACAACGGTGTAATTGGCTGTGAATTGTTCACATTGCTCAGCCCGCCACCCCAGGTCCCCGCCGCGATCCTTTGCCCTCATCTCGAGAGGATCTGTTCCCTCGGCCTCGACGTCGGCTCTGACCAGGAGCTTTTGGCTTTGATCCATGCACGACGGGCAGCCGACGGCATCCAACCGCTTTCGCACTTGCACGTCGTTTTCCCGCGCGAGCAGCAGGTCGACATCACCCCGCAGCTCATTTCCGCGGGCGTGACCGCCACCCTACGCTACCCCACCGACGACGAGTTGCGTTTCATACACGCCCCGCGCTTGAAAATGATGGCGCAGCGTAGTAGTAGCAGGTACGCCCGGCCCGCGGAGTGGGCACCGAAGGCTTTCAAGCGCGACCCCGACGCTGACTGGGGTCCGATCTCTGGTGGGTGGGGAGTGGAGTACGCGGAATGGGGGTTAACGCCGGACAATAATGAAAGGAGAAAGCACTCACAGCGATGACTGGGACAAACGGTATTGATAAGGCAACACTGGCAGTAACGAGATGTAAAATGTAGAAAGAAAAGTGGTGTTGAAATTAAATCTGTACAGGCAAAGGGATTTTGCTGCTGCTTTGGCGCTGCGGCAATCTCTGCGGCACTCTGCGACAGTGTCGTTTGCGGCACATGTTCAACCGGTGTTGAGCTCACTGGATGACCTTGCATGGCATGTACGCATGTAATAGGAGCGTTAATACATCGTTTTGCACCGAAAAAAGTCCACATTCCTGGTGGTTAGAGTGTTTAAGACATAAAATACAAGTCTGTGCAGCGGCAGTCCGAGTCAGCGGCCTTGGAGAACTTTGCAACAAATTGTAGGGCGCGCACGAGCGAGATTTATGTACCGATTGGGGCCCCCATCAGAAATTACAAAGTTTATCCCGCTGCTGCGTGTCTCTTTCCACATAAACAGTTAGGCTCAGGCCAATAAAATAGGCGCCAGTCACTAATAGAGAGTGACTGGCGCTCTATCATGAGCGGTCACATGACCAAACCGTGACAGCGATAACTTTAAGGCTCCACAAAAGCTAGAGACAAAGTAGAACCAAGAAAATGTTCTTTCAGGTGATCCCGAGAGGTCACTGGTTTCAGAATTTTAAAATACATATTTATGATGGAGCAGTACTGTGTATGACAGTTGTATGACTACTGGATCATGCGTGAGCTTTTGATAAATACCTCTTTGTTGCAGCCACTTTGAGACCTTCTAGAAACGCATTCCTCGGGAATACATTCAAGTCCATCATATCAAATAATTATGGCGATCAGGGCACTATAACCAAAGTTAGGCGTGTTCTGCGTAGAAACACCGTGAAAGACGGATATCTGTCCCAGAAAATCGTTTTGGGGGCCCCAGGAAAATTCTGAGGAGGCCATGTGCTGCGGTTTTTGATGCGAATCGAATGCGCATACTCCCGGAGAAAACGGACGTGATTTGAGGGCAGAGCAGCTGTTCAGCGACAAACGATCAAAAATGTCTCGAAAAGGAAAAAAAAAACGCTCACGTCCTAAGTTCTGCAAACGGCTGTAATGTTGAACCTGCTCTTCGTCTTTATATTCTATGCATACTCTCACCGCGACCCGAGGAGGAGCTGGTGCAAAATTCCACCCGCCGGTGTTCCGGGTGCTGCAGAACCCGCCGATCATGGCCGAAATCTACAGCATTGCCGCGGCACACTGCGGCACGGCGCGTTGGCACACATGGGGCTCTGCCGCGGCGCCGGCTGACTCAACAGTGGGCCCGAAACGCAAATATATCGACGATGAGGCACCCTCAGCTCATATCGATCCAGTCGAAGGAAAGCCGGGGAAGATTGTTGCACAAGATATTATCCTTCTTATGGACGAGATGTGCCTGCGCTTCACTCCGCGGCGTGCTTGAATAATTTGACAATGGCTACAAAATTCACTGATTGATAAATTAAAATTGAGTTCGATTTGAGACTTGGTATTAACTCGACCGTTGACCCCTTTTGACCCCTTAAGGAATACAACCTCAGGAGAATGTAAATGCATCCGTTCAGCTCGCAGCGCCAAATTCATGAAGGTGAGATGCTCCAAGAGACGTTGAGATCGCCCGGTAAACATGGGTCAGTGGAAACTGGATCTCCGGTTTCCACATGAAATTTGAGAACTGTTGTTGGCCTGAAGAAAGAACGGCGCAGGGACAAATCAGTCGCCGCAATTCAATGAGTCAGTGACACGAGCATCCGTAGGCCCGCAAAAGAGTCTAGGACGATCGGACAGTGACAGTAAAATAAGGACTCCGCGTTAGCTTAGAGGAAAACCAACAGACGTCGTTAAGGCCTGAAATGATTGTGGCAAGCCAGACGCTCGATTTGATGGAAGTTCAAACACCAACAGGTAGCACCAGGTCCCGGAAAATGAGATATTAATAACAGCCTGTTCAAACCAGTCGGAAAGCCGTGGATGGAGATATGGAAATGTTCCAGAAGCCCCAGAAGGAAAACCACAAAGAATACTGAGGGGTTATAAGCTATAACTGCCCCCCGATGGACCAAGCCTGGAAATAAGCGAAGTAATGCGGGGGATTACGCATTGGAATTTGAGGTTAGTGACAGAGAGCGAGACCGGTATGAAGCAAGAGGGCTGCGCAGCCGGAGAATATGCAGGGCCGGACGGGGAGATACAGCCCTTTTCAGAAAAGAATACCAGTTTGATCGTTCGGTGGAGCTTCAGATTTGTTTACCTTGGCTTGGCTGTGAGTCCCGTTCTGTCTCCTTTTGTCTTCTGTTCAGCTCCACAACCTGGTCCCGCCCTTCAACATGGTGTTGTGACTCCACAAAAACCCCACACAAATACTCCACTCTACGCGAGCTTAGCACGATGTATTTATTGCGCAAAAATACGATGCCTTTGGCTCACCAGTTCCGCCCCCGATAAGTACTCATGCAGCAAAACAACGCTAACAGCAACAACCCTCCCCATTATCGGGACCACACCCGCCAGCAAGAAGGCTGGACAGTGCTCGTTCCGCCGTCGGAGGGTCCCCCGGCTGGTCCCCCTCCTCCCTACACCCCAGAGGACGCTCCCGCCGCTCCCCAGGCAGCTGTTCCAGCTGCTGCAACTCCAGCAACTGCAGGTAAGCTGCCTAGCTACATATTCAAGTCGTATTCAAGTTCATAACCTTACTTTTGAAGGTGTTCTCCTTCCCTTCGAGATCCCCATCAACAGTAATGTCGTCGGGGCAGTCGGGGCGGCGCTCGTTACTCGGACTAAGGCTTATGGCCGAGGTGTCCCGTTCGCCATCGCGTACGCCGAGATCTGCGATATGATGGCCATCCATCCCACATCCGCAAATCTCGGCTACAAGTGGGACAAGGAGCGCGTCACCACCGCCATCCACGGGTTGTCTAGTGCAGTTGATTGGGACAATTGCTTGGAAAGCGGAATCGGGCAGATGGGGAGGGTGAGGACTCGGACTGTCAGTTGTTTGATCAAGAACTTGGTACGTCGTCGTCCCAACGTCATCTTTAACCTGTTGCTTACCCTTTTTCACCAGAACCTTCCTCAAGAAACGGTGTCGGCGGGTTCCAGCCGCGGTGGCAAGCGCAAGTTGGGTAGCTCTTCGGAACCCGAAAAGCGGACATTCCAATACACGCAGGAATACCGCGAGCTCAAAAGCCACCTTGCGTGCGCGTTGCACCGGCACCAACTTTGTTACGTTGATACTATCGATGGCCACCATCATCGCGTCGATCCCGAAGAAACATCTCTCTGGGCGAAAGAAATTGTGAGCTTCCCTTTGAATTGTTCGCATCGCTTGTGGCTCATCATTATTTGAGGCGGTTGGCCACGCGACGGTGAAGCGGCCCCCCGAGAACATCATCTTCCAGGAGTTTTTCCTCACCGACCGGAAGAAGGCCCGCCCGACGACTCGGAGCAAGTCTGCCAACACTCAGTCAGCACCCGTGATGCCCACCATCCACGTAACCGTCAACACTGGAGCGAGTCCCGTTGCTGGAAGTGGCGGCAACGCTGTCACCATATCACCTCCACGTCGAAGCCCTCTGGGTACGATCACGACGGCGAGCGCTAATAAAGCTAACATTGCGGCTATGATTCCCACCTCCCTCTACCGCTCTCAACCCCATGTTCTCGGCGGCGACGAAAACACCATCCCGGACAAGATCCGGTATCTACCTGTCACCAGCATTCTCCAAGGTATCGACGACTCGGAGCTTTTCGTCGGGTCATCTGCACTCACATTCCCCGCCATTATCTTCGCCGACTATCTTCGCGAGGTGGGGATTACTCGAGTTGATCACGTCCTCATCTTGGATGCGAGCTTCTTCGTTGATCAGATTAATATGCCGGTTGAGTTGGCAGAACTCTTCGTCGAGGAGTCGATTTCGGCGATGGGGAAAGACTGGAAGGGTAAAGGCCGTGCGAATTGACCGAAGAACTCAAATGGCGGGGCAAGGAACAATTCACAATGTATTCAAAGTAAACTTGTACTTGTAGACTCCAATATGCTTCCTATTCCTCCTGAATACACGCACACTTCCTATTTAAAGATAGCCCGAGTGCTGAAACCATCCCTGGGCCTTCTCCGGAGTCATCGACGCGTATACGGCGCGCCAAATCATGGCGTAGGGCGAGTCGGCGCCGGGCTGACCTGCCAACACAGGACCAGTGTAGTCCCGATGCGCGCGGATCCAGGCCTTCATCGAAGAGAAGCCTTCTTCGATCGGGTCGTAATCAGGCGAGTAAGGAGGGAGGTATTCTAGACGCATTCCCCTTCAGAGAGTTGTCAATTCCAGTTCGAGTGAGGAGACGACAGGAGAGGAAATGGATACCGTTGTTCAACCATCGGGCGGAGCTCCTCCGACTTGTGAATGCTGGCATTGTCCATTACGATGACCGAATTTCGCCCGGGGAACGGGTTCATATTATCGAGGAGGGCGTCGATGAAGCTGTTGAAGTCCTGAGCTTTATAGGAGCCAGCCAGAACGTCCAAGTGCAGCACCCCGCTCAAGGAAAGTGCAGGGAGAACCGAGTACCTAAAGGTTATGAGGCATGATGTCGAAAGGGCAATGGAAAGGTACGCACTTTATTCCGCGTATGTATACATCATGCCTTCTGGCCTGCACACCGCACAGGGACCAGGCCCATCCCCGTTTCGTTGTTGCTCGATTGCAAGCCGCCTCATCGACACAGACAAGCTGGTCCGCGCGGTAGGTGGTCGTCATGTAGATCATGTAGTTCGTCCGCGCCTCTTCGTCGCGTTGAGAGGCGACCCGCGAGACCTGCAGAGAGCAATCACAGAGTCAGTATCGATATGGCAAGAGGAAGAATAAGAACCGATACACGCACCCTTTTCCTGGTGATCCCGCGGCGTTTCAATGCTCGCCAGACTGTGAGGATAGAGACTTCGACGTCACACATCTCCCGCAACTCCTCCTGCATCTCGTACAAGTAAATGTCGGGTGTCCGTGTAATCAAACCGATGAGAAACTAGGCCAGATTCCGGTGTTAGATATGGCGACGATTCCAAGGTATACGCACATCGACGTCCCCCGTCCTCAGCAGTCGCGGGCGGCCACGGACCAGGAGTGTTGGTGGTGCAGGTAAGCCCTGGGAGTCCTTACGGTAGCGCCCTAGTATCTTCTGCACCGAGCTTGGGGATATTCGCAGATCTAGGGCGATGTCGGTCTGCTTGCGCCCGCGGTTACAGTACATGTTTATTACTGTCTTTTTGGTGTTGGAAGACAGATCTTGCTGGTTCAAGCCGCGCGCCATTGTAGTCTGAAGCAACGAGAGGCGTCGAGACTCGACAGACGTTGGAGCATTAGCCGGGGAGGTGACGAGAATGTGGAGCGGAACAGAAGACAAAAGGAGACAGAACGGGACTCACGGCCAAGCCAAGGTAAACAAATCTGAAGCTCCACCGAACGATCAAACTGGTATTCTATTCTGAAAAGGGCTGTATCGTGCTTTTATTCTCACAGTAGTTCAGGATCCGGCGTGCCGTCTTTTGTACGCATCCCTGCGGCGGAGGCTGCGCATCAATTACGAATGGAGATGTGCAGCGGATGGACTGCGAAAGATCGCCAGGGGACGGCGAGCCTCGTTCGAATTCCTATATCCGATCAACTCAGGTCAGCGAAAAGTTGTAGATTGTGCGGGGGTTGAAAGATTTCGTTAAGAGAACGGATAATCCGAATCGAGGACATATGGAGGCTAGATATCTCCGAAATTGTGCGAGGCGCAATGCTATTGGTTGAGGCTGTATTTTATTATAGGCGCTTTCCCACATCTGGATCCGCGCACTGCGGCGGTGTGCCTTCCTGAATGCTGTGGACCACGTGAGCATATATCTACCCCCTTCCTTCACGACGGCTTCGCAGCGAGACTTCCATGCCCCTCCAGGCCCTCGGGGACGATGTTCTCCTCAAGATACTTTCAACATGCGACGTCTACACCGCCCTTTCCGTTTCTGCGGTACGTACGCTGGCTACCCGCATTTGAGACCCGAGGTAAATATCCCTAGGTCAACAAATCTCTCCGATGCGTCGCATTAGCAAAGCAACTCTGGCTCTCCTTGGCCCAGGATCTTGCCTTCCGCGCGCTGCTGGATATCCCTCCTGCAGAAGAGCTCCAAACCTGTTCGACTGAGGACCTTATCGCGGAGGTCAAGCGCGTTGTCGCCGGGCCCGCCAGCTGGTCGCCTGCGTCCTCCTCTCGTCCAGCACTGCACCGGCAGCTGAAGTTCAACATGTGTGCAAACGCAGACGACTTGATTCATTTCCGCCTGTTGCCGGGCGGCAGGTACACGGTCCTTCGAACCAGGAAGGACCTGCGCATCTGTGAAGTCCGAACGGGGCGCAATATCTGGACGCACGTTGCGGACTATCCCTTTACCACCTGGTCAATCGATTTGGTCGCTGGGGGCGACACCGCGCGCCTGCTCCTGCTGCCCATAGATCATTCGGGGAGCCCGTACGTTCTTGACATCGCTGCTGGCTGAATAAGTTTTTGACATTCGGACAGGGATATTTCCGTGCAGGAAGTAGACCTCACAAGTGGCCAATCGCGCGAGGTCTTCAGCTTCGAGCTGAAGACCAGGCTCGAGCGCTGGATGTCCAGCATTCTCGGGGACTTCTTCGTCTTCGCGCTGCAGCCCTCCAATCCCGTGCAGATGATCTTCCTGCTCGTGAATTGGCGGGCGCAGACGTACGTCGTTCTCAATTACTTCGGCCGGTCATATTCCACGGTGTGGATCTTTCAACCGTCCAGCGCTCATAGCACTCACGTTCGGTTTTTCACTTCAGGCACAGGCAGTTCTCCTCCCAGGCTATATCGTCGTCACATATGCGGATGGCGCACCCGCTCACCAACAACTCCTCGCCGTCACCGCACTCAGCTCTCTCGCCCCACACTGGAACACACTCGAGGGAATTAGCCTCAACAACCAGCTCTCCTCAAAGAAAATTCCATTCGCCGCCCACGAACGGCTGGAGTTTGAGAACCAGCCCCTTTGCAACACCACCACGTATCTCACACTATCGGTCTTCGCGAGCCCACTGCACCGAGACACCTACAGAGTCGCCGTTTACGCTTGCGAGAACGAGTCAACGGAGGCGCCCTCGCAGTCGCACGCAGCGAGAGTGGGCCAAAGCCTCGGGTTTGGCCCGCCTGTACATGGGCCGCGCGCGGCACTGCTCTCGTACAGTCTCGCACCCCCCACGTCCCCCGCCGGGCCGCTCGAGTGGCGACTGGCATCCGCTGTGCGCGCTGCGCCCGCGCTCTCCAGCCCGTGCATCTCGTACTCCGGATATTGCATGAACGCGGGAGAGGACGATGAGGAGGAGCGGCCAGGAGCAGGGACCGCGATCGTGGATGCACGACGTGCGCGGGCGGGTGCAGAGTGGGCGCGCACGCGGACGGTGATGAAGCGGCAGCGCGGATGGGAGCGTATGTATTTGTCACCGTCGAGCGGGGCGGTGATAGCGTTGGTGGGTGGGTCCGTCGTTGTGTCGTACTATTAGTGGAGTGAAGACCGATGGCTCCGAATATTGAGGATGGGTGGACGTAGATGTTCTGGGCAGCCCCAAGGAATTTTGGCGAATGCTTGAGAATCGGATGCTTGAGAACCGGATGGGCGAAGATGGCGTGGATATGGGGATACTACAACAAAGAGTGAAGGGGGAAAAAACGAAGAAAATGTCAACATCATCCAGACAAGCTTTCGCCCGTCGAATCGGTCGACTAGAGTCGGATTAACTTTCCTGCCTTGCGAATTCGCGGGAGCACCTCGGGAAAGACACGCACTGCAGGCCGGGCACCTCGGAGAGGAGCGTCTCCTCGAGGGGGACAACATCGTGCCGTGTCGCTCGCAGTCCAAACGCCACCGGAACGCGAACCGCTCACGAGCCTTGGGCACCAGAAGAATCTGCACCGGCCGCGCACACAGCGTCTGTGGGTCAATCAGGTGTCAGGTTCGATTGATTGAATGAGGGGAGCGGGGCTGCGTACCGGCTCCGAGAGCGCATCCGCGTACCAACCCGCGGACGGGGAGAGGATGAGATCAGTGAGGTTGTGGAGGTGGGCGAGCAGGTCCTGTAAGGCCGTTCTCGCTGACGCATCTATGTAGGCGACTCCCATGAGTCCCATCGAAAGCGATGTGGGGGAATCGGGACGCCTAGTGGTTTTCAGGGTCCGCAGCAGGTCCGCAGCGCTACCATGAGGGAAGACGAGTTGCTTGGGTGCCGATCCGCCGAGAAAGAGAGGCATGCACCGATGTATTTGCGAAGATGAGGGGCAAGCGGCGTCGCGGGTATAACATCCGCATAGCACGGCTGTTTGATATTGATAGTTAAATCGTGGATAGGAGGGAACGCCGTGATGCATGCGTGTATGCGAAAGCGATTTCGAGGATGTGAAGATTGTGGAAGGATCCCGTCACAGCTTTGTCCTCAAGGAACTGCTCAACACCCAGCCGGTTTTCCGTGGCCTGTTTGCGCATGCATGGCGTGGACTGATTCGGGTCACGCCCGTTACACCGTCACACTTGAAAACGCCAACCTGAACTGTCGGGAATCGGCTCATTCGAAGGCGCCCGTCAGCCGCGCAGCCAACACACCTTCTCCGCACGCTAGCAGCAAACCCGTGCGGCATTCGAGGGGGAGCATCCTCATGGCGCGGCGCGCGCATGGGGATCACCTGTTAGGTCGGTAGCTGCGCGTCGCGTAGGGGGCTGGTGCGGGGTGAAGACATTTGTTGCACCCGTTGGCACGTGCTACGGTGATCCGAGCTTACGTCAAGTGCGGCACATAGCCAAAATGGGAATGTGTCGCGTTTGCGCAATCGCAAATCATCTCTATGTGCCGCACATCAAATCTATGTGCGCACTCCGTTGGCACGTGCTACGGTGATCCGAGCTTACGTCAAGTGCGGCACATAGCCAAAATGGGAATGTGTCGCGTTTGCGCAATCGCAAATCATCTCTATGTGCCGCACATCAAATCTAGCGCTGTGCTGGAAATTAAATAGCAGTTATTAACTTTTGCTAGAAATTCCAGAGCCCGAGGTCAATAGCTAGCACATGTTATTAGCAGCTATATAGCATTGATGCTATTATCGGATATTTCCGGCTATAAATCGATAAATAGCATGTTATATATGCTAAGAATGCTAAAAATCAGTCATCCACGTCCCATTCCTCGTTTTCAGCCTGCGCCGCTGTCACCTGAGAAGTCTCCGCAACCACTGGAGCACCTTCATCCTTCTTCTCGGGCGAGATGAGTTCCACGAGAGCCGGGCTATTTAACCTGACGTATTCCACGACAGCCCAATGCGTCAAAGACCGCTGCACCCGGGGCACACCTGAAATGGCGGCATCAATATGATCTGTCTCGTCGAGGTCATAGGGATCAGGCCGATCGAATATGGCTTATTCAAGAGCCTCGTGGTTGACATCTTGTGGCGCAATATTGTTGTCGTTGAGAAGATCCAAAAGAGATGGTGTCGAAAGGACAGTGGAGGAAGATCCAACATTGGAAACCTTGACGTTGGCTGTTGCTCTGTGCTTATAGTCGCCTTCAGTCAGTCCAAATTTATACCACTGTGACAGTTGAGCCGTCCCAATGAGGTGTTCCAGAGTCATGGAACTCCGACGTGCAGCGTTGATCCAGCCCAGCAGGGAAGCTGTTCTTTCATCGCAAATCTCAGAGGGACTGATTTAAAATATAATGATAGCAATTACCTGATCCAAGAACCGTCAACACATTGAAACCTCCGTGAAATGAATACTGACTGCTAAAACATCGGCATTGGAGTCCCGAGAAACCCCTTTCCAGTACTCGAGAGGGCTATCCACAGCAGTAGAGTATGCACGCTGGTGGAAGGGTGGGAGCCCAACAGCCCATCGAACGAGCTAATCGGTTAGCTTGTCAGCATTGTGTTTTGAAAATTTCCTGATCCGAGTTTGCTCACCTTCAGGATTGCGCGAGCCAAAACTCGGATTGTTTTGAACAGGTCAGGATATTTGGAAGGGTGAAACGACTCGCCCTCCTTCAGGGCCGGCATGATGAGCTTTAAACCACTGTTCTGGAAGTAAACTGGCGACAGTTAGATCATTGGGACAATTGAACATAAACACTCACATGGATGAAGAAAATAAGCAAGGAGAAAAATCATGTGCAACGACTCGGTCATCATCTGCTCAAACTGGGCATTGTAGAGCGCAATAACCCTGTCCCGATAAGGTGTGAGCCCAGCCTCGAGATCACCGAGCAATTTCTCGAGGTGCCAGGCAATGGTAACCCAGACGTAGAACACGTCAGCACAAGTTGTATTCTGGCCTTCAAGTGTTGTGATACCATTCGCACCAGCCTCAAGCAGTTTTACCATTGAGTCCAGCTGCGAGAGAAACCCATAATGGGCCGGACCGGGGGTCAGATAAGGCAATAGTCGTTTTGTCTGAAGAAAATAAGGCATAGTCCGAAAAGGGCTAGAAAAGCGAACATGCACCCAGTGGTCCCGAATTTAATAGTGCCAGTCTGGATACAGGTCGCAAGTGCCGGCATACAACGCTTAACGGCCTTCGCCTGGATGTAGGTAGTGCCAAACCATGTTTCGGAGGCTGATTTCATGCCTGACTTGATGTTTTGACGTTCTCGTTCAGCCTCAAGTTGAGCAGTCCTAGATTGGACTGTCCAAAGAAATTGGATATGCCGGAGACCACACTCAGTTCCTGTAAGTACAGTGAGCAAATAATTCGTCGGAAGAGGAATGCTTACAGCTTTAAAAAGCTTTCCAATGTCCTTGAGAAATAATTAAGGTTGTGGCAAGGATCGTAGATGTTGAGAATCCAGATATATGTGTCCAAGAGTCGTTTTTTAAAGGCCCTTACATTGGCGTCCCCAACCACAGCACTGTAGGATTGAGCTTTGAACGAGGTGAAAATACGTGTCTCCACCACCTCGAACAGTGCTGCAGCCATAACGGAAACACCTTTGAAAACATGACCCAGAGTCAGAAAAGAAATCAACTGGGAAGGGTGGTATGAATGGTATAAATCTCGTCGTGCGCACGGGAGCTCCACCCATCAAGTGAAAGGGTGAGGTAGAAGCGATGCACGAGAAATTGGTGTAAAGCACCCATGTAAGCGCGTGCGTTCGGGCGTAATATAGTTTGGGACCGCAATGAGGAGGAAGTTGATGAGCCAGGGGTTTTCGACGAATGAAAATGGAAGAGCGGCACAAATAACAAGCTGGAACAATGCCAAGTCGAGTGCCGCTTGACACGCTGGTGTCATTTTTATCGGGGTGTAGTACTCGAAGATACCGGGAGTGCCGGAGCGGGCTGCGGAGCCCCCTGCTTCCGTGTCGACATCCATTTTGAATGCTTCGCTGCTACCTGCAACAGACACGGCGGGTGTGCTCCCGTGCTTTGATTTAGTGTGGAGTTTCAAGGGAGCTTCTTCTCCACTGCCTCGCACTCCAGCGGACTTCACAATGTCGGCGAGAAGCGTAGGAAAGTGTTCAGCCAACAACTAAAAATTGTCAGGGTGTGTTTATCGACGGATGAAACAATACGGACCGTGCACTGGATAGCATGGTCCTTGATGCAGCCTGGGTTGCGGTGTGTGGTGCGCTCGTCGCACCCAATACAGTAGACAACCGTGATATCCTCACCCTTGGAATTGGGTTCTTTTTCTTCAATGACTAATTTATCCACCAATTTGTCGGGGCGGTGGCCAACGTTTCTGGGCCGGGCTGGACCTACATCGCCCTTTTCTGGGGCACCCGCAAGATCCAGTTGACGTTGGGCATGGATCTGGGCATGCCGTACAGCCATTTCGGACATGGGAGCCATCGGGTTAATGTTCGTGCCGGCCGTCTTGCCCGAGTGCTTCCGCGGCGCGGCTGGAGTGGTCCCAGGAGGCTGCCGAGCAGGTCAGACTTTGCTGAAAATAGATAGTTGCAGCCACGCACCGCAGGTAATTCAATGTTCTCCCGCATCGCCGAGGTCAACGGGTCAATGTGTTTTAGCCATGCAGTACGCTCTGCGCTATCTTTGGCAGTATGAGCTTCAATGACATCTTGGAAGTCGGGGATACTGTAATCCGGCTGCTCGATGTAGGCTGTACGGGCATTAAGGAGTGCCCCGAGAGCTTCTTCTGACAGCGGCATCAGGTCTCCAGACAGCAGGCGAGGGGGATAAAATTTAGAGATCGCGGCGAAAATTTGATTTTCTCACGTGCATGATCTCAAGTCTGATCCGAGCCAATTCTTGCTTATTTCAAGTCGTAACTAATAGTTACGACTTGATGGGAGTGGGCAGCGATGAGAATCTGATGGGCTGATGGCTTCCGGCACAGCCACATCAAATGGCGCCGCTCCCTCGTCGAACCTACTTAAGACGCCCTGACGTCCTCTAGACAAAACCAGAGGTCCAGAATGCACCGAATACTATAAATTTCGTTAATGTATGAGGGAATTGAGCTAAAATGTATTTATTATAGATTAATCTTCCATTTCGACATCCTCCTCGTTCTCCCACTCCTCCGCAATCTGCGGAATTAATTCAACGTTCCCCGGTGGAGCAAGAGAAACAGTAATCGAATCCCGGTGGACACGATACCACTCGAAAGCTTCCTTGAGAGCCGCGAGCTTGTCCGCCTTCAGCTTGTAATGACTGATTTTGCCAATATTAGGTACCCCCCGAGCCCTGTACGAGTTGAGTTGATCGACAATCTTGGGAATGGTGAGCTCCCCCATGGCTGAGATGTCCACAAGCTCCCGCATAAGATGTGCTTCCAGCGCCTCTGCATCGTGTCGGATTTTTGCGAGGGCTTTGTCCTTGTTCATCTGCGCAACTTGGATGCGGAAATCAACAATCTTGCGACGTCTCGCGGCTTCCGACCCGCTCGCGTCTATACGCCTTGCCTCTCGCATAATGTAGGCGTGATCTTCAGCGGTAAACACCGCGTCCATGAACGCCTGCGTGTCGTTCCGGCGAAACATGGCCTGGGCATTATACTGGTGCAGTGTTAGTGATGGTTTCCCCCGGATCGCCACCCGGTACGCGCCAAGCGCGCCTTCGTTCGCGTCGTTTGTCGATGGCATCCATGCCAGCTGTCGCTCGGTTGCGGTGAGGTGATCAATCAATCCACCTGGCGCAAATTCTGAGGAGAAGCGCACCCACGTAGTCAGCGCGCCCCGAAAAAAGGCATGAGTAATTTCCTTCACGTAGGGAAGGGTCGGAATGAGCTCGAAGACGGCTTTCATTGCCGCAGGATCGCTCCACGGCTTGCCATCTAGAGTAGCCGTCACGTAGGAGACATCAGACCCAAAGATGAGGTCTGGGTTGTCGAGGATGTTTTGGATATGGTCCCGGAGCGTGACGTGAAGCGGACCAAGATCAAGAACATTTATGTCCTCGGTTCCTGGCCCTCGAACCTGACGGATGTATGGGTGAGCGACGAGGATCATGTAAATGACCATGGCGACTAATTCGGTGAGAGTATAGGGGCATTTGAGCGCATTGCGTAAATTCTTCTCGATATTGGTGAGGGACGGATTGTGCTTCGACCACTCGATGACGCCCATCATGTCGATGTAGTGCAGCAGAAATTTTATCAGCTCTGCCGCTGCGTCTCCGAAGCTGCCGAAGCGAGTATTGTTTGTGTCGGGGAATCTCCAATGCTGCCATCCGAGTTTTTTGGACATGAAATCGACGTGCCGGTCTGCCTGACCTTTTTTATCGTCCTTGTTGTTAAAGATCGCGCCGGCAAGTGCACAGGCCTTGACTCCGCCCCGCGTCGACGCTTCAAAAGCCTTCAACTCTTCCTCCGTGAGAACGGCATCCTTTGGCGCAGCTGGATCAAGGAGGTTGCGAAGAATCGACGTGTTTGCTTTGTTGGCAAGAAGAACCGGACCGTCCACCCCAAGCTTTGACCACTCCGCTGTCATCTCCGCATTACCGCCCTTGAAACTGTTGAGATCTTTATGCATACAGCAGCCGGCCCAAACGAAGAGATCTATCCGCCGGCGGTCCTCGGGAGACAGCGCATCGTAGGCTTCCTTTCCCAGGGTCGTCACAATTTGCTTCATTAACTTCGCGTCGCGTTTTGCCTGCTCTGCTGGCGACAGCGCCTTCCAGCCCGCCTCTCCGCCCGCGTCTGCAATCTTTTTGGCGTTCCATTCGGCCAAGTAGTTGACAAGATCCATGAACTCCTTGCCAGCCAAAGCTGCTTCGCCGAGATCTTCGATGGCTGCATCATGCTTTAGGTCGCCTAGCCCTCTTGCTGTGCTTTTCTCGTTCGACGCATGGTCCCCGTTCATTCCCTTCAATATTCTGAGGAAGTCTCGGAACGAATAGCGATTTTTCAAGCGCTCCGCAAGGGGGCTCCGATTGTAGATGTCACTGCAATCTTGGACGCGTTCTTCCCAGGCTTGAACGGACCCAGCGCTGGTATGGTCCATCGTCTTTTCTACACCAAGAAAGCGGACTTTCGGCGTGGATTCTGGGTTGATTTCGAGGTTTCCCGAGGCGTAGTCCGGAACACGAAGCCCCATGTGTGCCGACACGATATTTTGGCCCCGATTGGACGTGCTGTCCTCGCTAATTGTCACCGCTGTCGGCCGTTAAAAGCGAGAACTTCGCGACTCGAAATGTACTTACCTTGGGACCTGGAGAGCTCATACGCGACTTGCATTTTCGCCGCCACCCCTCCCTCTTCAATTGCTCTTCCGACTGTTCTGCGGCTCATTTCTCTGACCACATGAATCCCAAAGATCTCTCCGACGCGGCTCATCAAAGGCCCCACTTTCTCCCGGGCACAACCACTGTCCACCATGAAGCGAGCAAGCTTCCGCATCTGCATTGTGTATATTCCTTTCTCGGTTGCGCACACGTAACTCCATTTCTTCCGGGCCCGCTCGACAGTACGTGCAACGCTGCGAATAGAGCGCCGAATACGCTGCTTGAGCGCTTTGATTTGCTTGCGCAAGATATCCGTGGTGGTCTTGGACGCCAATGTTTTTTTCTGGCCCTCCACGACAAAGTTTCCGATGAGGGAAGACAGTTCCGCGATCCGCTGCGAAGCCTTGAGTGCAGACCGCTTGGCCCCGACATCGGCCACTTTTAGCTTTGCAAGGTCCTCCTTGAGCTTCTTCTCGCGCGTTTTGGCATGGCGAAGCTTCCTTTGGAGCTTCTGGCACTCGTGCTTGAAATCCTTTGGCACAGGGATAGGTTTCTGCGGCGCCGAGGATGGTGCTTCAGACGGCGGAAGATTCTCTTTATTTCCGCCACCATTTCGTGATCTAGCTGCCTTCTGTGCTGCCGTAGGTGTTTTTCTCTTCCTAGACAGAGCTGTCTTTCGTCCAGAGCCCATCCTGCGTGAAGTGGGTGGTTTCTGCGTGAGAGGAAGGCAACAAAGGATTTGTCGTTGTGCTGAACAATATAAGGCCCTAAAAGTTTCCCAGACAATCAGAAAAGGGATGAAACGAATTTGGACTATGGCGCACCGTGTTATCACGACAGACAACCGAATGGCGCGCGCAATGTACGCGTCGGCGACTTTTTTGACGCGTAGTGTCACGGTATGTCACTCAATGTAACGGATCTGATGCAGCTGCCCGGCACTTCACAATTTTGGGCCGATCCGCTTGATTTAGTGCCTTCGGCCGGGGCGCGGCAGGAGAATATTACTAATATCTGGAGATTGGTAAGGTTAAAGACTGCGAGGCGGGCCATCGGGCGATGCCGGCTGACGGACAACAAGCACTCTTCAAACAAAAAATCTGTGGCTTAACAAATCTCGAGATAAATACATTCAACTACCCTTCAAATACTATACTTGACCGCAGGTGCCGCCGTAACCCAGCAAACGTGAAGGCGTTTTTGGTGGGGATCTGGCAGGGAGCCTTCATCAAACAATATCCGCAAACAAATCACTGATGTCCATCGCTGCCCACTCCCATAACTATTGTATATCGTTCAGACAGCCTCTGAGATGTCTCTAGCAGTCCTTTTATAATTTATAGCAATAAATAGCAGGCCTTCCTGGAGGTCTCCAGCTAGAAATGTTATTAGCATGTTATTAGCATGCTATTTATTGCTATGTTATTAACATGTGAGTTTCCAGCACAGCACTAATCAAATCTATGTGCGCACTCCGTTGGCACGTGCTACGGTGATCCGAGCTTACGTCAAGTGCGGCACATAGCCATAATGGGAATGTGTCGCGTTTGCGCAATGTGCCGCAAATCATCTCTATGTGCCGCACATCAAATCTATGTGCACACTCCGTTGGCACGTGCTACGGTGATCCGAGCTTACGTCAAGTGCGGCACATAGCCAAAATGGGAATGTGTCGCGTTTGCGCAATCGCAAATCATCTGTGCCGCACATCAAATCTATGTGCGCACTCCGTTGGCACGTGCTACGGTGATCCGAGCTTACGTCAAGTGCGGCACATAGCCAAAATGGGAATGTGTCGCGTTTGCGCAATGTGCCGCAAATCATCTCTATGTGCCGCATATCAAATCTATGTGCGCACTCGATCTTGTATATCCTCCTTCGGGTGTGGTGTCCTCGGTCTTCTCGGGCATCAGACTCGCAAGAATCTTATTGATCTTATGTTGCGCAGAGTCGAATTGCGGGGGAAGGACCTCTGGAGGGTTCAGTCTCTTCTCGAACACACCCTTCAGACCGGCCGCGGAGACGGATATCGGAGCGGGTTTCGGATCAGCAAGTCGTTTGATCTCCTTCCAAAATATCGCTCTGCTCAGAGCCTCCATAATCTTCTTGCGGTTGGCATTCTTCATTGCAACCAATTTATCCCGGCCTCTGTGCGCCAAGGGGAATGACTTGCGCGTTGGCTTATCCACTTTGTCCGCCGAGCCTGAATTATTCGGCAACTCCGCAGTAACTTTTGGAATATTCGGCAGATTAACCGTTTGTTCCAAACATACAGCTCCACCCTGAGTCTCACCGGTAGGTACCGCTGAGCGCGGTAAGTCGCACGCCTTTCGAGCCCGAGAAATCGCTTCTGAAAGGTGACCATTCAGATTGTCGGCCGTCGGCCGTTTTAGATGACAGAAGTGAAGTGGTGCCGATCTGGCTTTGATGAGCGCCAGTATTCGCTTCAGGAGGTCCCCGTTCGGACATCTCCAGCCGCAGGCATCATTCTCTGCCGCCCCATGGGTTATGGACCGAATCACGTATTCGGAACGTGTTGATATCTCCAGCGACTTGTACGTTTCTGCGCTCTCTAGAGCAAATATTGCAGCGAGAAGTTCTGCCCTGGGACTCCTTTGATCTCCCCATGCTCTCGCGGATCTTTTGCGGCGCGCGTTGGGTCCCCAATAGGTTGCAGCTCCAGCCGAGGCGGAGATTTTGCCGGCGTTCAAACAGGAACCGTGGATTGTCATTTTGACAGGAGTTGTGACTACATGTACGGGACCGTAGAGGTCTAGCAGTTTCTTTGCCTCGTCTTTCCCAGCAGCCAATGTGGCGATCAGGAGCTTGTCGACGTCTGTTTCATTTGGGAGAACAACTTCAACTTTCCTCTTCTTACGCGGGCTCGAGAACATAACATTTGCCATGTCGATGTTCCGT
Organism: Mycena sp. CBHHK59/15; assembly: GCA_029204085.1. Taxonomy (NCBI): domain Eukaryota; kingdom Fungi; phylum Basidiomycota; class Agaricomycetes; order Agaricales; family Mycenaceae; genus Mycena; species Mycena sp. CBHHK59/15. Next base: position 87,774 of record JARGXW010000224.1, read on the forward strand.
TTTAGTGAGATAACGGGCGGCGAGCACTCCCCGCCTACCACCGAGTGCGACGTCCCAATTCTGTGACACGGGAACCACCTCTACAGCCGGATCGTCTCTTGCGTCCAGGTGCGTAGATTAGTAGATAATTGATGGAGGTTAGCAATTGCTTGCAATAAGACCTGGCTGGAGTCGCACACAACCGCGGAGGAAGGGCTTACTGTCTGAGAGATATGCTCGTGCCAGAGCCCGCACCCGGACTAGTTTTCCCAATCGGCTTCCCGAATTACGCGCTTGTAAGAGAAAGGAATGACCACATGGTGCCGGAGCTATGTCAAAAAATAGTATAACAGTAGCTTGATGCATTATGTATTTCCGCAGGCGAAGCACGAGCAACAAGTCCATACGACGTTCCAATGACGTTGACAACGAGAGAATTGATGCAAGAGAAAGGGCAGGGGCGGGCGATGATGTGCGAGTGAGCCTGTCAAACGTGTCAGAAAATGGGGAATTGCCTCGAAGCCCAGCCGATTGGAACATAGCTTGAGGTCGGGTGTCTCGACGGGCGATAATATCCCATGGTCAGTCTGTCATACGTACTACCATGAACACTGTATGTGTGGCCGGCTATTCAGGTATACCGGAGGGAATGTACAGTCTCCATTCTCAGTAGCATTTTTTGAACGAGGATTTAATAACGCAAAAAATTACAGGAAAAACATCGAGAGCTGAACAAATTTCATGAGCCATGCTCGACCGAAAAAACGGTTAGGGAATGCGGCACCGATCCTCAGGAGGACGTTGGTTAGGGCGGCGTTCTGCAACAGCGAGGATCGCTCACTTTTGGCCTCCCCTGAGCGACGTTTCTTCACCCAAGTGTCCGCTTTGACCCAATACTCCTCGCTCCCCCGCGCCCCCGTGTCCCAGCCCTCCAGATGGTCCGTCACCACAAGCATCACCAATCGCGGATCGGTGCCGAGCTCTCGGTCCGGGGCGTGGAGGGAAGCTCAACTCGACTACACGATAACGAGCACCTCGAGTGATTTGCAGTGCTCCTGGGCACCTTGATGGACAGAATGCTGGATAAGGTCGTCATGGAAGGAAAGATGGGTGGGCCGTGGAATTTGCGCCAGCCCGGACCAAGTTGCTCAACCTTCATCACCCCAGTCGAGGATGTCAAGACGAGTTATTTGGGCGAAGAGCGGGTGAGAGAAGGCCGTCGTAGTACTCGGGAACAGACCTGCCAGGCTGACGGACAACCGTTGCAACGACAGTGCTCCGAGAAGTCGTAGGAGAGTGGGTTCCCCATGAAGAAGAGCGCAAGATTGACCGTGGCGGCGCATGCAGAGAAGATTTTGGTGATGACGTGTGCAGGCTGGTAGTACATAAAGCATGCATGGCGAACATGGTCATTGAAGAAAGACGCTGGCTTCGATGTTGTAGAGCGCATACAAAGGATGCCAAAAAATTGGGTCTTTTGACCCAGTCGCATAGATGGCGAGCACTTGATACAGTAGAGGCTCAATCCTGCATGCACATTCCGTCAGCACCTTGGACACAAAACCCAAAGCAGAGACAAGGAGGTATCATATTTTAACGCGGCGTGCAACTACATTGTGGGTGGAAGAAGGCACAAATCTCAAAGATCCGTCTCTAAAGTTCCGCCGGAAGCGCGCGATCCGTTGCTAATGACATGGACCAAAACGCGAGGGACGTAGGGAGTGGCTGTGTCTCATCAATATCCCAATCTGGCAGGGTCACGTTGAAGCGTTCAGGCGCTGATTTCCTCGATGTAATTTGCCTCTAACTGAAAACTGCTGCAAATCGGGACCCTATATCTCGCGCACCCGAGTTCAACCTCTGATCCATGTGGAGCTTGATTAAGTAATGATTACTTGTCAACGTGGGCAGATTACTGTTTTTTTTTTCGTTCAATTCGACACTCGTACATTGATCATCAAATGCATCAAATCCGACGGGTACGGACATCATTTCATCCCGATCTTTCGGAAGTACTTCGACCTCAGGGAAGCGGCCGTTTGGATCCCCCGGATTACGGCCTCAGGGAAGCGGCCGTTTGTATCCCCCGGATTACGACCTCAGGGAAGCGGTCGTTTGGATCCCCCGGATTACGACACAGGTGTCGTTTCCGATTTAAGAGAAAACGCCATCGAGTTGAACACACATTCCCCATCACAATGCCTCCCATTGTCTCAGAAATCCTCAAGATCACTGTGAAATCCGAGTTCACACTTGACTCGCCGGAGTTTGCACAAGTCCGCAAAGTTGTCGTCGAATGCGGGGTAAAAGAGCAGTACTATGGCACTTGTATGGACACACCAAATACACTACTCTGGGTTATCCGTTTGTCTTCTCTTCTGCTTCCCTTGGATATTCTTCTGACACATTCTCCAAGAGTGGCCCGCGGATCAGGGACCCCTTGAAGCACAGGAGTTCAGAAAATGTGTTGCGGCCTTGGATGTCAGCGGAGAACCAGTATCGTCCTACCTGCCCTTCGATCACGAGAGTTTGCCCAGGGCGGCATTAACAGCACGCGTGTGCCAGCTGGTGAGAAATCTTGTTTTGGACAGCACCGGTCGTCTGACAGTGATATACAGTGTTTCCTCCATGTAAACAGCGCCGCTGACAAAGCAAAACTTGTGCATTCCTTGAACAAGACATTCACGGATTGTTATTTTGCCGAAGGCTTCACGGGTGGACACTGGAGCACGGCAACTAATGACGATAGATTGAATTACTACTATTTAGGATGGGAAAGCCGCGAGGTAAGCAAGTGCGTATCATTTTAGGCGTTGGTGCTAAATTTTAGCAGCTTCATGCCGCATTTTCAAAGACCGACCTCTTTTCAGTCGAAATAAAGGTTCTGATGCCTCACATGGATTCTTTTGGAACACACTTCATGCATATGACCCAGCAGTTGAAGTAGTGTACTGTACCATTTAATGTTCAAACCTTTTCCATTTGTAAATGTTTTCAAACGGTAAAAACCGTTAAAATTTCTGTTTAGTTTGTGCAGTTTGGCAAACTATTTATAAACCAAGGGTGTTCTGATCTGTCAATAAAATAACTGGGGCCGTTTTTAAAAATTTCGACCCTCTCAACCAACCTACATACCACGTGATCTCCAAATCGGGTAATAATTCACGGGCAGATATTTGGAATTCGCCGAAGTCCCGGTCCCGCTTTGGCCGCGGTCGTTCCCTCCGGTCGAAAAACCTCTCCGAAGAGTAGCCTAACACCCTGAAATTATTTATTGTAGCTTTATCTTATGCTATGCAAGTAAGTGACTTACAGTTAAATTCAGTATGTCAATCAATATTTTACAGAGTTGATACCAGAGTGATTCATCTGAATGAAAACACTTTTCATTTTTATTTATTGTAATGTTCCATTGTTGAGTGGGACTCTTAAAATTGAAAGAGGTAGCCAAGAGTTGAATTGTAATAAGCTGCCCAATGAACACCTTGGAAACTTGGTTGAGCCTTGGACATGCACGTAAAGAGCTGTCCAAAGGCTCCAGGTAGTCTTGCAACTGATTCTGACCCAGATATTGAGGGTACTTTTTTTTTTTCTGGCCTGACAGCCAGACCTTGGTGCCAGCTGGACCGGCCTGGACAACCTTGCATTAGGCATCACTGTTGCCCTGCAGAAGTCAGCTTTTGTGTCATCCCACTCCATCCTCGTCCACCAGCTGCTTGATTCAAGTTGTCCAGGTGTTTGCTATGGATACTTGTACGCTACCATTATGACTAAAGATACTGTAGTGTTTCAACCAAGTGTTCACATCATACATCACATGAACCTGTGAACTGAACACTTTTGGCCCTCCTCACGGATCACACACCATAAATTGTCCCAATTTGGGCTGAAATTGACTGACAATCCAAAGAAATCCGGCCCTGATTGCCTTTTATAGTATCTTCACACAGAATGAACACCTCATTCAGTCAACACTTGTATCACATCCTTTGAAAATTTCATTGACACTCAATCTCTCTCTAAGAAGGATGCTCAGTCTGGGGTGGGAAAGTCCTCACTCATTAACCATATTTGGTGTTGATCTGGTACTACATACATTTTTCCTCATTACTGCATGATTAAGTATATCAGTGAAACTTTGCTAAGGAAGTATCACATTGAGAGTATGGAATACAGTCACCTCTGTTATAACACATACCGGTAGTAAGGCATACTCTGCGGTAAGGCATGACTTTTGGCATCCACCGTGATGGTTCCCAGCCAAAAAGCCTATTCTCTGGGATACCCCATAACGCATACCCATTTCGGGGTACCGTAAGGCATACTTTACGTATATTATTCTCCATTTGTGATATCTTATCAGACAATGAACGAGAGTGTGTCAATATTAATATCCAGTCCCTTGGGGGTATTGTGCCAGCTCACCATGACACCAGATCCTGCCTTTGAAATCCTCAAAAAAGGGCTAGCGGCCCTCAAGAATCAGGTCAAAAAACACCGGGATTCATTACTAGAGCGGCTCAACAAGGAGGAAAAGATTCCAGAGGCGGACGAGGCATGGTTGGATGATGGCGCCAATCATGTCGAAGAAGATGCACTTCTTGACAAGCTTGAGACGGCCTCGGACTATGAATGTGGCCTCGCACGTCTTGACTCAAAAGAGAAGGGTCTCGTGGAAAAGTTGAAGGTGTTGGGGGGTGGGAAGGGAGCAACTCCGGTGGTTTCACACAAGCGTAAAAGTGTGTTCTCTGTCATGGTCTTCTCGCAAAATAATAAAAATGATCCGCAGGGCCGGAGGAGCACAAACAACCCCAGAAAAAGTCCGAGAAAGGGCCCACAGTGCCCATCTTCACCAAGAAAGAGAATGCCATCCTTGCACAAAAAATCGAAATTCTTGATTGGCACAAAAAACAGGCGAAGCCAAATCAGACAGCTATGGCCTGCCATTTTGATGCGCTTTATCCCAATTTAAAGTTGAAACAGCCCAGGGTCTCAAAATGGGTGGACGCTGAGCAGCAGCTCCGGGCCGAGTGGGAACGGGAACAGCAGCATGGCGGATCTGGCAGGCCAAGCACATCAAGCAGGTGGAGCACCCGGAAATTGATGACATGATCGAGCTCTGGATCGTGAAAGCGATGCGTGACCCGTTCATGTCACTGGGGAGCTCATCCGCCAGAAGTGGCAGCGCTTTGCCGAATTGTCGGGAATTCCAGAGGATGAGAGGCCCAAGTTGAGTGAGGGATGGTTGACATCACTCAAAAGGCGGTGTGGTTTAAAGCAAATGAAACGGCACGGCGAGGCGGATTCAGCAGATCCCGCAGCAATTGAAGCAGATCGCAAACGGATTCAGCAGATCATCATGATGGAAGGATATGAATTGAAGAACATTTACAATATGGATGAGACTGGTCTCTTCTGGGTGTAAGTCTTGCACCTTTGTGATTCACAATGCTGACATCTGATGAGCAGAATGCCTCCTGATCGTGGTCTGATGAACCAACAGATGTCTGGTGTCAAGGGAATCAAAAAGCGCATCATGTATGCCCTCACCACCAATGCCGACGGATCCGAAAAGTTACCCCCGCTCATTGTTGGGAAAGCCGAGAAGCCACGTGCATTCAAGAAGAAAACAGGAAAACAATTGGGCTTCCTCTATCGCAACAATGCAAAGGCGTGGATGACCACACCTCTCTGTCAGGAGTGGTTGCGCGACGTTGATAGGGATATGCGACGCCAGAAGCGGCAGATTCTTCTTTTACAGGACAATTTCAAGGGCCATGCTCCCCCCGATGACATCACCAACATTCGGGTGGAGTGGTTTAAGCCTAACCTCACTGCACATGTTCAGCCCATGGATGCTGGTATCATTCGTTGCTTCAAGTCCCACTACCGCCGTTTTACCATGCAGCGTGCACTTGACCGTTATGACACAGACATTTCCCCCGCTAAAATCTATGACATTGATCAGCTCGAGTCGATGCGACTCGCTGATCTCGCGTGGAAGCAGGTATCCGTGGAGACAATTGCCAACTGCTGGCGCAAATCTGGGATCCTTCCCACAACAGCCACATTTGCCGCCTTCTTTGATGAGCTTCGGGCAGAGGAAGACGATGGCAGCACGGGATTGATGGAGGCATTGGATGAGCTCCAGTCGCGTGGGGTTCTTCAAAAGGGTAATCGGGTTGGGATTGAAGATCTTGTCAACCTGCCAGAGGAGCACCTCATAGAAGACGCGAGTGAAGAGGAGATTGTCGAGGCTGTGCAAAAGATGTGTGAGTGCCAGGAGAACAAGGAAATCAACAGCGGCGACAATGATCACGGGGACCTTCCGGAAATGCCAAAGGTTACATGGAAGGAGGCTCTAGAAGCTGTCTTGAAGCTGCGCAACTATCTGGCGGACGTCGAGGGACCTTTTGCTCGCCAACTTGAAGTTGGCCTTTCCAAATTTGGACACAAGACTCGGATAGAAGAGACTAACAGTCTCATACCTACCACTATAACCGATTTCTTTCCCCCCATGTAGGTAGATACATTATCGAGGCCAGGATTCAATGTTGAGAGAATAAAATATTTCATATCGACTGTTGCACGTGATTAGATAAGATAATCTAGTAATTCCCACACCCGGAGAAACACATACTCTGTGGTAACGGATACCCTGCGGTGTCCACCGATGGGTATGCCTTATGACAGAGGTGACTGTATGCAATATCAAATATTGAAATCACATCCACACAGAATCTGTGCTTTGTAGTCCACAATTCTCAAGGTTTCGAGCCAGGGAAAATAGTGAATTTTTTCTGCAGTCATGTGGTGAAGGTGTAGCTTAGTCTCTCTAGAAAGACACTTCAACTTGTCAACTTGTTCCTCATTTGTTGAAGTCTGTTGGTTACCCCTGATACCCACTGGTCCATCTAATTATGTAATGATGGCCATAACACAACCAAACAACCCCTGTATTTTGACATCAGGGCACAATCAATGTGTTTTTGTTGTCTTTAGAGCACTGGAACATCACATGCATCATATTGGAAGTCCCTTTCAACTTCAGAAATGCAGAGCTACACAGCCCCAAAAAGAAAATTGGCATTGCAGGTGACCAGGTTGCTCACATGACATTTCGACTCCCGCTCCACCACTTGTGGGAGCCCCTTCGACTTACAAATGGCCTCGAACCCAATCAGAGCCAGACTGAGTAGGTCGGACTTTTAATAAGAACCTATGCCTGGATCCTTTGGAACATATTGATTGCATGCTTCATTACACGAGAACATCTAGCTTGATGACCCTTCTTGCAAGCGGTTTTCATCTCGGTTGACATTGATATTCTCCTACCTAGGACTAGTGGACTCGATTTCACCAGACTGGGCAGCTTTAGCAGAGCTTATCAATATTACTTAAGGCCTTGTAGAGAATTATGTGCAAGGGCTTATGTGGACCATTTTGACAATGGCTCAGAGAGCCAGTGCTCAAGAAAAAATCAAAGGTTCTATTCAGTATGTCCTCACTCTTGTGAAGCCCTTTTTGCCCACTGACCCTTGTCTGCGATTTACAGAGTTGGCATGAAATGTAACTGATCTATACTTGAAGCTAGCTACCTGTATCTGAAAATATTTTCAATCTCTTAAGATACTAGCAGAGTCTTGGGTCAAGTGCTAACTTCTTGGGTTTGATGCTTGAGAACTGTCTGGCCACAATTTACTTTGATATCACCAAAAGCTGGAACTGTAATGATCTAGACAACGTACACTTTGTATTATTTTACCTATTGACTCTTGGACCAACCTCTTTCTTCTTTGGCAGCTGAATAGCAAGTGTTTCCCAAATACTTTATTAGCTCCACTTAAGTTCTAGGCGGTCGACCGCATGGAAGTCTTAAGTTTCCATAGGACTTAAGTCCTGCCAATATACACTAGAGCCGTACCCTAGGCATACCATACCCTGTATCTATTGGAACATAGTCTTCGGTTTCAGTGTGAACTTAAGACATACATATAACTTAAGTTGGTGACTGTCAGAATGAGCTTCGCAATTGCAGTTCAGCTTATACATATATATATGGCATAGTACTTAAGACTTAAGTCCCAACTTAAGATCTCCCGAAAGCTTAAGTTCCCCCGATTCCCCCCAACTCAAGTTCCACGTTCGCTTCAGTTCTGCCCACAGACTTGAGTCGGAGAAACTCAAGTTCTGTCTATGAACTTAAGTTCCGGCACAACTCAAGTTCTGCGACGTCTTCAGTTTTCCCACATGATAAATAAAATGTACCTCTTTGTAGACTCCCCCCGCTTGGGTTTGGCTGGACTCATCACAACAACAACGTACTCGTAGCTGAGATTCATCAGCACTGCTGCCTCCATACATACACCAACCTTAAAACTCACCTAGGTTTACCTTACCAGCGCAAGTGCAGCCAAGTTTCTTCTTACGTTCCACTATGGCCTCCTATGAATTCAAGTGAGACAGAGCAATAACACGACAGAATGAAAGTTTACCTCAGGTGTTTGACGTGTTCTGCCAGTGTGCCGTGCCGCGCCTTCCTCCTCCGGGACCAGCTGAGTATCTGCCTTGCACTTTCTCCCAGCCTTCTTCTTGGGAGCTGGCTCAGCCTCCTCCTCAGCAACACGAGCGAGACGCACCTGCTCCGCCTCGTCCACTGCAACACGAGCTCGCTCCGCCTCATCCGCTGCAACATGCGCTCGCTCTGCCTCGTCTGCCACAACACACACTCGCTCTACCTCGTCCGCTGCAACACGAGCTCGCTCCGCCTCATCCGCCGCAACACGTGCTTACTCTGCCTTGTCCTTGCTCCGCCACATCCACCGCAACACGTGCTCACTCTACCTCGTCCTCCCCAGCCACTGCACATGCCTTGCAGAAGAAACCCGAAGTCCCGTTGCCTGTGCCCGATGCCAATGTCATGGCCAACGCATGCCACTGGGTGCTCTTCAACTGCCCCAGCCCGTTCGAGCCGAATGCGAGCTCGAACTTGACAGTGTCATAATACTCATTGGGTGCGCTGGCAATTGCTGCCCAGGGTACTTCTTTACTCCCAAATGCAGCTTCTGTGGTTCCGTAAAGTTAATAATATTCCCTTTCTTGTAAATGGGAACAACCCACCATAGGATTTCACCAAGAAACTGGTCACCATCTGCGCCACCGCATTGGGAGACATGTCGTCCAGAGCCTCATCAGTGAGAGGAAACACAGGCGGCGCACCGTGTGCAGAAGCGTCATGGGCAGCAACATAGTCTATGTGCGCAGGTCAGAACAGATCATCGTGTTGCTATTGTATCTTACCTTGAAGATGCTTTTCAGCCCATGCATACATGGTGTTGATGCTGTCTTCTGCGAGTTGGCTATATTGCTTCTCGAATGGCTGGTGGACATGGATGTCCTCCAGAACGGCCTCTGCCCTGCTCCAAACGTAAGTCATAGGAAAAGTGTTACAAGTGAATAAGAACTTGCCACTCGAGCTGCACCTGTCCATTTGTGTCCAGCCAACCCATTAGCATGGTCGCCACGAAAGGGCGGAACTTGTGGCTGGTGTGGAGGGTGTCGACCATTTGCCGGAAGCCGCTCGCCACTAGCGTTTGACATCTGAACAAATGTTAGGGCAAAAAAACAGGACAGCACAATCACCTACTCCTTCCAGTTGACGTTGTCGTTAGTCACCGCCATGGCGTCCCGTGAGGCTTGATCCTCTTCTGCCCACAGCAGGGCCTCAGCTTTGTGAACCTTGCCACCGGCATTAATGGCGCCTGGTATAGTCTTCGAACGCTCGTGGATCTCATTGTGGCGATCTTCACGGAATTTGTCGCACCCGGTGTAGGCGATGAGGCCAAACAGCTTCGCTAACGCAGGAGCCTCTGTGGATTCCCCAGTGTCGTCCTTCGTGGGCTTGCATTTTTTTCCCCGCCATTCGCTTGTCACTGATAACCTTCTGGATCCCCTTTTGTGTTGGTCAGAGCCGCGCTCGAAAGGATACAAGTCAATAGAAGCAGTACTCAGCAATAACCACCCTGCCCTGCTGTATTCCTGCAGCAGACCTATGCGTCCACCCTCATCCTCTGGCTCCTCCTCCTCGCTCACGTCACTGTCATCTCCTCCAGATTTGTTTTTTTTGGTGTTCTCCTTCTTGTCACCCGTCTTGTCATTCTTTTTGGTGTTTTCCCGTTTCCAGGTGCTGACGAGCACGGGGAGACAACCTTCCTTGGCCCGATCCCTGGGGTGCTCCGTGTGCTGGAATGCCTTCGCATCAAAGGTGTTGGTCTTGACCTTGTCGTAGAACTCTGTAGCAGCCTTCTTGGTCCCCAGGCTCGTGAGATCAATGCTGTGAAGCACGATGTTGAGGATCCAGCTTTGCTGGTGTTGGTTGAGTCTGGGCACAGCAGTTTCCTCACCTTTGGTGGTGGCAATGAGCGCAAGGATGGGGAATGGCATGATATCAGGGACTGCAGCAGCGTCAGAAGGTTTAAACATTTCTTTGGGTTTTGGTTGTTGTTTTCCTGGCGCCATCGTTGGGAGTCGATGTAGAGGGAGGGAAGACTGAACTTATTTATAGTGTGTCAGAGTGGGGTAAAATCAAGAGGCAAGAAATGCCACCTACAGCCCAACAAATAGCAAAGTGCGGGGCATTGACCAGTCGAAAATGGGAAACTGGAAAATGAAACACTTGGGCAACCCAAGCGAGGTGGCCAAGGACTATTTAAGTCACTGTTAACTAGAGCTGACCATTCAATGCTCGACCATCCGTACTTTTCCTTCGCGATGCTCTGCATATCCTCCCAAGAGACCCGCCTCTTCGGCCCGTTGAATCGACCCGACTTCGACACTAATGTTCGCCACTGTGCTCTTCTCTGCAAGGCGCTCGAGCTGTTCCCCCCCGAACAACTTGCAGAGGTCTTCCACCAGGACCCGACAAGACTGCGTGTCACAATGGGATCAGCATTCACTTTCAGCTTACTAGGAAAAATCAAGACTAACTTTGTGAGTACTCATGTCTTGCCACCGCATAGCTTCCACCAATGCAGGCCACTGATACCACCCCACCAGATGCACAACTATCACCTTGTGTCGCACGAAACCCCTCCTCCTGGTCTCGAGGCGTGAGAGGCTCTGTGTGTGTATCGCACCACGTATGACACCTACTTCATGTCGTGTGGCAATGACTATGCCATCCATAATGCGGCGGCCAAGTCTGTGTTGCAGGCCACAGAGCAGGCATGGCACAAGTGGATTGTGCCCTATCTTGCAGCTCGCAGCACGCCTGGTCGTCTGGACTGGGTGTTGCAGCCACTCCCTGGCCTTCAGAGGGTATGCATCGCACCTGCACCCATGCCAGCACCAGCGCCACGCACAACTACAAACTTCTTGGGAGTCATCGACATCTCCAACAAGGCCCCACCCACACCCTGTGCAGCTACGGCGTCAACCCAAAGGTGCCGTGCCCAACTTGCCCTTCCCACACCTCCGCCAAGCTCTCTGGCTCCCGTCTGCATTGATCTCTCTGATCTTGACGACGAGACCATGCACCCTGCTCCAAAGAGTGGGGGTTGTTGACATCTCGGACGAGGAGGAGGACACCATGCGCCCACGCAAGAAGGTGAAATTCTTCGGGTACATAGACCTGAGCGATTGATTTGACACGTTGACACATGCCACGACCTCCAGTAATCTTCGAGTTGTTAGCACCCGTCATCAAAGTGTAGAGACGTAATAGAATATAATCACCTCCTTCTCCTCACTTCCTCCTGCTCCCCACATCACCTTCGCCTTCGCCCCGAATTGACCAAGCCCAACCTTGCAACCTGAATAATTGATGCATTCACTAAAGACTTCAAATAAAAAATCAATTAGTTAGCGCGTCCGTCATGAAAATATAACAACCTAATAGAATCACCTTGTAACTGATAATTCTGTTCGCTGGCCTCCTCCCTGCTCCCCGCCTCCCTTCGCACCGATTTGGCCAAGTTTGTATTGCTGTCATGTCCCATGCCTTTCAGATGCTGCCGGCATCTGTTTATCAACACTTCACCAAGTTCCTCGGACTTCTGGTGGAGTTCCATTCATGAAAACTCCACTCATCCAATTGGTTCTTATTGTTCTGTGTGCCCTTGTTGTTTTCTTTATGCTTCTTTCCTATTATGTGATCATATGACCTGTCACATGCACACGGAGGTCTCGGACCTCCGGCTCTTTGACAATTGCTTTATTGTTCTTGCTAAATTCCTATCCCGGTACATATTACAATGGGCTTATTGTTTTAATTGTCTTCCAAAATTAGTATATATATCACCATGTATTTACACTTAGTTCAGTTTGAATATCGACTAAGATTGTGCCCTATCTCTGTCTCATTCTCAAATCTGTCACTTCTCGAAATCAGGCCTCGGTCGTAGGGAAAGGCGCAGTGCACAAGCTGAAGCCAAGCCCGCTATATTTATCGGCACCTGCCTCAGACCTCCGATCGGACTCCGTCCAGACTTCATATCTATCGACGAAGTTTTATTGTGAGACAGTCCCCAGTCATATTGCTCACTTCACAACTTCATCTTAATAGAACGTCCTGGACTTCCGTCGACCTCCGAGAGTAACCGACTCTTGACAATTGCCCCTCCCCGAGGCATCCTACACATTCATTAGCTTGAGCAAGATCATGGTGCATTGGCTGGGAGGAGGTTCACATGTCTGTTCACAGGTCTCAGTCAGCCAATGTCACCGCCTGTGTTGGGCCCAAACACGTACAAACCGCAATATTTTGAAAACAAATTACAAACACAATTATATATGTACAGAGCCCGTTTGACTACATAGAAACCATTTTACTACGAGAAAAGCCCATGGGTCACACCAGAAAAAGAAAAAGAAAAAACAAGGCCAGGGTGCCGACATGAAGTCAGGCAGGCTCGACATGAAAAGTCAAGCCCAAAAGGGTGCAGACCAACAAGAAGTTGGCCCTGCAGTGCACCATGGGTCCATGGTGGGAGCTTGCATCACTGTCCATCATCGCCTTGAGTCGTCAGGCTTGCATTGAAGATAGGCACAAGAGGTGAGTGGATGATGGGAGTGAAGAGAGAGCACACTTGACTTTGTTTGGCATCACCATTGATGGCCCATGCTCCCAGCACAGCCTCGTATTACTTGTCTCGCACCACCACCACCACTCTCTCTCTTCCTCATCCAGCTTCACTCCACACAACACAACCCAACCCCGAACCAGACTTCACGTCTGGTCGTTAACTTGGACTGTGACTTCACGTCGCATCTGTGTTAACTTGGTCGTTCTCAACTTCACGTCGGAAACTATGGCACAAAATTCAGGCAGAATTCTGGCTCAAGATTCCCTCAGGCAACCGCTGAAACGCTGCACCTGAGTGTGGCAGTGAAATGGCACTAATGAGCTGTGTGAAGCGAGATAGACTCTAACTCAACCCAACTAATCACTCCTCAATCTCAAATACTATCATGTTGTGTTCGGGGAGGTAGGGTACGTATCACCCATCAAGTAGTGTAGGTCAGATTCAATTCAAAGAGGTCCTTGTACAGTAGTACTGGTCCCAGTTCTAAATGTGCAGAAGACTAGTTCCGCGGGAGCGAACCAACAATTCTTAGAAATCCGAGCGCAGCAAATGAATGGTCCGAGCCCCTGGCCTCCCAGGATCACACTCTTAGATTCTGCTGGACCAGAGGTTTCAAACTTGAAACTAGGTCCTGAGCTCCCAGCTACTAAGAAATCTAGAGTAAGACTGCGGGTCGGACTACTGGCTACCAATCCTCGTGGGATGAGCACTTATGAAGTCTTATCTCGAGTCTAATGGTTATTCACTACTAAGGTCTTTTCTCTTCAATCAAGTTTTATTAGATTCTAGTTAGTCCCAGAGCCCGTAATGTGGGGGTAAGATTCACTGCTACAAACTAAGTAAACTACACCTTTTTATACACTTTGCCACAACTAAACAGAGATAAGAAATCATTGATACTAATCAAATTAGCAACACGGGAGGCTCCCCCTCGATGTCTCGGTCTGTCAGTTGCCTGTCAAAGTAGCCCTCCCTAGCAACTATAAGTCCCGTGGGTAGGTCCACTCTGACTAAGTGCGAGTTCCCAATACCATCTCTAAGCAAGCCAAATTGCCAAAGGAACAATAAGCACGCCACTCTGATCCTCAGGTACGCGGGTTGGTTAGACCCCTTTCTGCGGGTAGCAATGGGTTTCTCTCCCGTCGAAGCATCATCTCTTATTAGCCACTCTATCTTTCGCAGTTAGGTTCTCCAGGGGTAACCGTAGCTTCCCACAACTAGCTCCCTGCACTCATTTCTTTCCCTATCTAAGCGGACGTGTGTCATCCAGAACCCTCCCACGGGACCGAGACCACGTGACCACCGCATCTTCTTGGCACAACTTATTAGTTGCTTCCCATAGGAATTCAACTACCACCCGCTGGTTATCAAGCCAATGCCGCCTTTGTTAGCTCCTCCGTAGTTCCCCTTGATTGACCTCGAGCACAGACTTCAGCGGGTGGGCCTGCACAAACCCTCCCGCGGAACTCTGCCCAGCACGGGCGAGTAAACTTGATCTAGTCCAACCTTAGCCAGGCTGGCTTAGATCTAGTAACTCTGGCTTTAGTTTCTTTAAGCTGGCTTGCAGCCTCCTACAGTCTAAGTACACTATCCCAGGGAGGATATGTACTCTATGTAGCTGGTCTTGTCTAGATGAAAGTGTGTAGATACACGACTTATCACTGCATCCCCACAGTGTCGATCTGCTTAGGAACTGCAATCTGACCAATCAACTGGGGCCCTTCGACGGCAATGTCAGCGTGTTTGCTCAACTGGGCGCGCAGCACTATTTCATCACGACCAACGCCGACTATGTCCCTGCCATTCCTTCGCTCAAACTACCTCACGCGGTTTACCTCCGGTCGGACATGTGCCATGGGACTGACGAACCCACCTCTGGCCCCAGCAGTGGACAGACCACTATTGCCATATGCTGCTCATTGCCAAGAAAGGGACACGCCCCAGCTTGACATGATGTGGTGGGACCCTTTGCCGGCGGATTTCGCAGTCGGGAGCGCGGTGACGCGAGGGCTGGGCTGCCTCAAGCATACACGGCTCTCGAAATTCCTCCCTCCCATCAACCAGCTTGTCGATCGATGCAAAGTACTTCGGCTCACATCCCCATCTCTCGTCATACCCCTCCTTGGCGAAATTATCCAGCACCTCATCATGTGGATTGAGCAGCTGCAGACCCTCCCCACAACATTCACCAAGATGGTCTTCGTGGTCACCTCGCTGCAGCGCTCGTTCCTCGAACTCGATGCACTGTACAATTACATGACTATGTACAAACTGACAATGAGCAATTACCTGGCCCCCCCTGTGAAGACTGCTCTTGCACAATGCGTCAGCACATTCACGATGGTGGCAATGGTTGCTCAGCAGCTGTGGGCCGCAGGTGTGCCATTTTGGTTTCTGCAACCAGTAGAGGTCTTCGACACAGAAAATATCTTGTCAGTCGTCCCCTTACAGGAGCCGAGTTTCGGTCTCCCTGACAACGACACACACATCCAAGGCACACCCCCAGTGCCATACAGCGGGAACAGTACCTTGGAAAAAATAGCAGTGATCCGGTGCACGGCTGTTCAGACGCCATGGTATTGCGACCCTTTCGAAACCATCGACACCCGTGCTCGCTCGCCTTCCCCCGGTCCAGTTGCAAGTGCTCTTGTTCAGTCGTGCAGCCGCGTTCATGTATGTCCTTCACTTGCCAAAGTGGAACACTACTGATCTTACCACAGCCATTCTGGTCGCCAGCGGTTCCCCTCCAGTCGTGTGCAATTGCCCACGGCAGTCGCGTTTGAAACCGTTTATGTGGTCAGTCGTGATTAATGAAACACTACTGACATCTGTCAGATTACAGATTCAGCCAAAACACCTGCCACGAAGGGCCCCGCAAAGACTGAATGGGATAAATTCAGTCTCTTGGCACTCGAAGAAATGCTGCCATCCATTGTCTCCATGGCCAATGCACTTGCACAAGTTGATCGCTCGGTAATCCCGTACACCTCCGACGATGCGGACAAACGATATGTCCTCCTGGAGCCCGCCTTGCTCATACACACCACCCCCGAGTGACGCTGCAAGTTCCTTCACCACTGTAATCTGCTTGCTGATGGCTTCATCTACATGCCAACGTAGGCGCCGCAGCTTTTCCACCCACAGGAATGGAGAGATGTATTGGAGGGTCTCATGACACAGCGCAGCGCCCCCGGCTCTAAAATGTACAGGCGGAGCCAGAAGCATTCACCCGGTGTTGGAAGTGTCCAACGTCTCGAGCATCGAGGGCTACCCCATGCCCATAGAGTCTCTCCCTCAGTTCAGTCTTGCGCAGATTCGGGAGATTGTCTGGCAGGTGGCAGAGACCAGTTTTCGATTCGAGTTTTGCTCTCTTGATAAACAGACGTCCAAGAAAGATCGGCTGAATGAGGTCAAGGCTTGTTTTGTGGGCCATATGTTGGTTGGGGTGCCCTTGGAGATGAGCCAGCATGGTTGGGCTGCGACAATGCTGGAGGAGCACCATCGTTATGTCGGGTGGACAGCGGCTCTAATGCTCGATTGGACCACCAAGTCCAATCATCCCACATCGCTGACCGTGTGCAATGGTCTCCATCTGACATGCAGGCTCTGGAAACCACTGTGTGTCACTACTACACACAAGTGTTCTGGGAGTATTTTGGTCTCACTGCCGTCGTCCCGCTGCACCTGGACCGTGACGTGGAGAAGGAGGGTGAGCTGTAGATTATATTCATTTTATCTCACTGCATGTTGTTGTCCGTTGTGTGCTCCATAGTTGTATATACTTTTCTGGTCGGACATTACAGATCCTTTCTTGCCGCGAAACTACTGCTAAGATACCTTCTTGTCGCGACACAGATGTATTTCATTGTATTCTACCGAGTTAATGTGTTGCCCAGCTGGGCCCTTACCATATACATTGTTTTTTACATTTTTCTTTTCTGGGGAGATGTGTCCCTAAGCGCCGGGTTTCCAGCGAGAACTTGAGCATTGCTGCGTCAAACGGTAACCAAATCGGTGCACGAGCTACTGCAGAATCTCCTGCGGGTTTCGGGTATGAAGGGGTCGGATGAGTATAGGAGCCGAAAAATTCGGAGGGGGTTTGGCTTAGTCTGTGTTGGTTCGGTTCGCGGAAGAAGCCAGGTCTTGTTGAGGGCCCTGACCTTTATTATGATGCGTGTAAAGGGAATTATGCAGATGCAGAATAATAGTGTATATATATTGCAGCGTCCACAGGTATTCTGAATTTGCATCTTGAAGCCAGGTAAGCAGCAAAATTCAACATAGAGACATTTTACTTATTGGTTGAGGAGGTACATGGCAATGTATTGAACGCTAGCATCTCATTTATGTACTTCAGTGGGTATCTTTTCATCAACTTAGGAGAATGAGCCGGGGAGAGAGGAACTGACCGTGATGTCGGCTTTCTTTTCTCTCTCTCTCTGTTTTAAAGAAAAATACAAGTGTTAAGCGCAGGTAAGAGAGAGGTATTTCGGCAGCACTTAAAAAGATCTAGCATCGCAGACAATACTTACCTTTACCTGTTCTGAAAGGATCCGGAGACTCGAGCATTCAACTCCAAATGCACAACTGTAAGAAGAAAAAAAAGGAAATCAAGGAAATTAAGGGAATGCATGCATTTGGGTCCCAGAGTCGAACCTGGACCTCAGTTGAATCATTCAGCATTCATCCCGAAAAGAAAATACTCACAGGATATAATGCCTGATCAGCATGCCTGAACTTTGCGCCATAGTTTCCGACGTGAAGTCGAGAACGACCAAGTTAACACAGATGCGACGTGAAGTCACAGTCCAAGTTAACGACCAGACGTGAAGTCTGGTTCAGGGTTGGGTTGCTGTGTTGTGTGGAGTGAAGCTGGATGAGGAGGAGAGAGAGTGGTAGTGGTGGTGCGAGACAAGTAATACGAGGCTGTGCTTGGAGTGTGGGCTGTCGATGGTGATGCCAAACAAAGTCAAGTGTGCTCTCTCTTCACTCCCATCACCCACTCACCTCTTGTGCCCATCCTCAACGCAAGCCTGACAACTCAAGGCAATGATGGACAGTGATGCAAGCCCCCACCATGGACCCATGGTGCACTGCAGGGCCAACTTCTTGTCAGTCTGCACCCTTTTGGGCTCAACTTTTCATGTCGAGCCCGCCCGACTTCTTATCGGCGCCCTGGCCTTGTTTTTTTTCTTTCTTTCGGTGTGACCCATGGGCTTTTCTCGTAGTAAAACAGTTTCTATGTAGGCAAACGGGCTCTGTACATATTTTCTTACCTTTATATGAAACAGGCTCTGCACATATTTTCTGACCTTTATATGAAACGGGCTCTGTAAATATATAATTGCATTTGTAATGGTTTTGAATACTGCAGGGTGAACGGATGCAAGTGGGTTTGAAGGATTCGAAGGAAGCACAGGTGAAGGGTTTGAAGGGTTTGAAGGAAGCACAATTTAAGTGTGCTCTTTGCACTTGGACCTTATGCTTTGGCCCTCTCGGATCACAGAACACCACAGTGCATTTTTTCCTATTAGACCCACCCACCTCACGAGCTGAGATTCACTCACCACTCTGCAGTATCCCTTCACTCTTGTTCGCAAGCATAAAGTGTGTCGCCATGCGCAGAAACACCTATAAAAGTGTGCCGACTACAGCACGCCTTGCCACCAGCGTACCGACTCTGCATGTCACCTTCCACACAGGTGCAGTTTACGCACCATGGTCCTGACGCCCAGACTTACCTCGAGACAGGTCCACTCCAAAATCTGAGAAGTGCTACATGACAAACACGGGATTGCCACAACCTACCATCTTTGATGATCCAGCCCTGACATGCCATCCCTGCCCTTCCTTGACGTGCCCGAGGAGACTCTGGGTGCGATCCCTGCATATGAATCCACGGCACCGTCCGAAGAAAAGGCTGCCAAGATACGACAAGGCTGTTTAGTGTTTCAAGCCCTGACTTCCTAAAGCTAACATCCATGCAGAATGTGGCTCACATGAACAAACTGAGGGCTGAGGAACCCATGTTTCTGCAAATCCTCCTCTCCCTGCATCACAGCTCCCAACTGCCCACGCCATGTGCTTGTGGCAAAGAGTCGCACCTCGGACGGTGGTGTGCACTCAATGTCTGCAAGTGGAGCTGTGCTGGCTGAACAAACACCAGACCATGCCCACACATTGGGTGTTCGTTTTGAATAAGGACGAGCGGTTCTTCGAGAAGCATGACTTCTCTCAAGTCATGAAGAACACCATTATCGGGATTGGCCACTATGGTCAACACTGTCCTGACACAGACATGGCACCATCCTTCACACTAGTGGATCCGAATGGGATTCATGCCACCGCCATTTCGTTCTGCCAGTGCAAGACCCCGATGGAGAGCGCGGTGACCCAGAATTCCAGCAACTTTTGCGGGCGGGAATATTCCCTGGAAGCGTCAAGGACCCCAAGACTGGCTATACACTATGCCCGCTGGACAATTACCGTCAGCAGCGGAGCCAAGGGAAGGGTTCCACTTACAACTTCGTGTACGTTCTGCAGCAGATGGCGGATCCCTATTTTGCAGGTGCAGTCCCAGTGGGTCTGCAAATAAACTGTGTTGATGCAAGTATGTGCTAAAGTGATCTTAGGACATATACCTTAACTTCTTGGCAATCACCGGCTATCATCAAAGTCTGCATACTACCATGCAGCATGGCCACGCACACGGGCTCGAGGTCCCTCTCCCCAGCGAGGTTGACTGCCTGTACCTGAATCGCCCGAAAGGATATCGAGGTCTCAATTGCGCGGCATGTCCAGAAAGAGGCATAAATATGCCCTTGGTTGTTCACGTACCTAGTTATCTTAGGTGAGTGGCGGAGATAAGTTACCTACCAATTAGATGATGCTAATCGAATACCAGACACACCATCTCGCAGAATTTAACATTGGATGGAAACTTCAAGGCCAACTTGTTCTTCAAACGTGACAATGGCAGTGACACAGCGCTGATGGACGGGAACATGTATTTTCCCCGTCAAACAGAGTTCGAAGCGATAGCAAAGGTGTATGTAGTCTCAGAGGAAGACAAGGTAAATGGATTTCAACGCTATCTCTACTGACTGCTAATGATATATATCCAAAGGAAGTGCCTTGTAAAGCACACATCGGGTCTATCCGCCACCAGGGACAGGTGAAGCATAGGAATACGGCGGTCAGTGGTGTTGTCACCTGCACGTGTGATCACGCTGTCGTGGGGTCTTTTGTGGACATGCTCAAAGGTGAAGTGTAAGTCTTTCTTTCGCTCTCGGTGGCAAGGTCATGCACTCACACACTGAATTGTCTGAGAAGGTTTGCACTCAGCACATTTGCACAACGCGAGCAGTTTCAACACACCAACTCACTGCCGCATGGCCCAGAGTCAACAACACCAACTGTTTTCAGTTATGACAGTTGGTGGTCGTTTGTGGTGAACCTGGTTAACGGGGCTATCACCCTGTTTCCGGAGGAGGAGTGGCTCCACATGCTACTAGCCTCTTTGGAGGGCCAGATTCCAACTGACCATATTAACAGGCACGGAGTCGACTGCCAGACTATTTGGCAGGTGGTCTACTTTGCGTGCAGGGGGCATTTCCACGGGGAGACGGTGGAAGTGCTTTGGGCATTCCTGAACCCCCTTGGGTCTTCAACGTGCCAAATGACTGGGGCTGCGTGCCACAACATCATCAACTTTGTGATGGACACTTGGAATACGCTGAAGGTACTGTGTCAAGGTAAGATAGTGTTGCCTTCCAGGTCAGTGACAATGCTGACTTATCATTTTGTAGCGGAACTTCTTGCCACTGAGCGACTCGATGCCCTTTGGCTGTTCGAGCTCCACATGGCTGTGGTCGAGGACCTCAGCCGACAGCACGTGACCAAAGTCCCTGCCTGGTCACCGCTGTTGCGAATTACTATGAAGCCAGCCAAGGAGAGACCTCAAAGTGTCTATCAGCACGAGTCAACAAAAGGTACGGCCGCATTGGATTTTGACCCATCTTTGGAGCTGAAGAGTTTCAATGCTGACCATGGAAAGCATGCTGGCGTCTATGATCGCCGAAGAACGAGTGAAATCGAGTCGCAAAGATGGGTCTGAGCCGAGCACATCGGTAGCACAGTAGATCCACGATGGAATGAGCATACAGTGTCAGCAGTAAGTGTTTACTGTAATATCTGCCTCAACAATTTCTAATACGCCACGACACAGAGTCCTAGTTATCGCGCTTCTGAAAAGCCACAAGGAGCATCTGTCGCTGGACACCTGGACGACCATTACCAAGCTCCAGGACACCCTGAATCTCAATCTCAAGAAATTCAGAGAACGCCAGCGGGAGATCTACCTGCGTCTGACCCTCAGCGCGCTTGACGTAGATGAGCTGGAATTGACCGCTATCCAACTGCCATCATATCACATGAAGCATGGCCAGCGGCCCACGACTGGCCTTGATGCTCAAGACCAGGACTCGCAGCTGTGGGAGGGAGAAATCAAGCTGCACTGTAAGGAGGCCGACAACAGTATTCTGGCTGTCCAAGCGGCCTCTTTGGTGTTGTCCGCGGTCAAGAAAGCATGGGATCTGGATTATCGGGGCGAGGGGGGGATCACGTGCTCGCAGCGCAACCTTCAAAAGGCGGAGCTCATGAAGTCCTTCGAGATCACCATGTACAACAATGCACGGGCTGCACTCATACACCTAGGCCACATGACGAAGGATGCTGTCGAGCCCTATCAGCCACTGAGCCACCAGGACACACGGAGGAAGGAAACTCATTTACATCGCGCGAAGGGGGACTTGCAGCTATTCGACGGGACTGCTTGGTATTTACAAAGGGTGGTGACCATATTATGTGCAGCGGTGGCTTCCACACTGTCGCAAGGGAGGGGGGAGCAACTTGAAGATAGCGAAGATGATGAGCCACGGTTATTGGTGGGTACTCAGACACTCAAGCAGTCAGGTATGACAGCACCCCTTCTGTGAAGTCTCTTACGAATACTGCCCTGTATCTAGGAGGAGGTTTCAAGCACAGCCAGCACAGTCCGAAACGACTCAAGGAGATCGCTCTGGACGATGTGGACGTGGAGTCGGCAGCGTTGTCTGAGGCTGAGGACAGTGACTTAGAGATGTCACTGTCCAAACAAGGAAAACGGAAGCTGGGGAAGGAGGGGGGAAGAAGGCAAAGTCAATGAGGAAGCGAGATGGCTGGATATGGCTTGAAAGCATGACACAGGGGCAATCTATGAGTGACGCTAAATTGGCGGAGTACAAGAAGGAAAGTAAGTGGCATTGTATATTTATTTAGTGTCAGCTGTATACTGATGGGCTCTAGGTGACCAAGTGCAGTGGTTCTGCGCTGAGGCAGAAATGTACCACCGGTTGGAGCAGTATGAATGCAAGCATGCAGAGCTCATGCATGTTGTCGAGAGGTTCCACCATGATAGCGTGGTGTGGGCGGGAATGGTGGACCGCGAGGAGGTGCAGAATGGGGGGCTAAATGGGGTGGTGATGTTTGCGCAGATGCAAGCCGCCATGCACAGGCGGCTGGAGCACAATGCCAAGGTGATCTTCAAGAGCGCTGAGTTGGGTGCACATTATGATTGGGTATCAGCGACCAGCTTCAACAAGCTGGTGACCAAGATCGACAAGTGGCGCGAGGTAGTCTTCAAGTGGATGGATGAAATGGTGAGTGCCACAGCTGCATGAAAATATAGACTGTTTATTGACCATGGATTAGGATATACATAGAGCGTACAAGGATTTCTAACTCGGATTTATATTGATACAGTTGACCTACTCCCCAGCGGCTGGAGATCAGTACGTGGGCCGGGCCTCTCGTACCTCCCCCCGCGCTCGGAAACCCGGTCAGCAGCATGGTCTGGCTGCTCGTCGTTGCACAGCCACACCGAATTTAGGCACTTAAGTATGGGTGTAACTTAAGTTTGAATTTCATTCACTGGTTGAGCATTTCAATTTTCTCACCTTCTTTTTCAGTGAAAAATGTTGTTTATTTTTCAGACATTTTTCACTGAAAAAGAAGGTGAAAATTTTAAAACGTTTTCAGCACTTTCTCAATTCAAGGTGAAAAATTCGAAATAAAATAAGAAAGTGATGAAAATGTTTTGAAATTTTCACCTGCTTTTTCAGTGAAAAATGCGTGAAAAATAAACGACATTTTTCACTGAAAAAGAAGGTGAAAATTTTGAAATGTTCAACCAGTGATTGCAGTTTATTCACAGAACTCAAGTGGTCGACAGGACTTGAGTTGTGCACAGGACTTAAGTGGTCGATGGGACTCAAGTGGTGGGTGGGACTTAAGTAGTTGGGCAGTCAGGGAGCACTACGCATACGCTCATACAGGCGTGGCCCACTTGAGTGCGGAACTTAAGTTCAGCACGACTTAAGTCTGCCATGCAGTCAAACCGCCCAGGACTTAAGTCAAGCTGCCCTTCTTTCATTGTTTTCAGCAGAAAATCAAAAAACCCTCATGCAGCTGGTGGTTCCTGATGCTTCCAAATTGAACTCATGGTTGTGCGTAACAATTGATCCTGGAGTCCATCCACACACTCACCTCTGCTAGCACAAATCTGGAACACATTCAGACTCTTGTTGGCATGCGAGCAGCCATTGTCTCTACAGTGGCTCCAGCCTTTGCAGTCATAGGGCTGTCAGCCATGTTCATAAATTGGATTGCAGCCATCTACAGGCAGACATGAGTACGCACTTCTCTCTTATATTGTCTGCCTACTTGCTCTGTATTTATAGCCCTGAAGTCCTCCAATTTCTCATGGGCTACATAGTCGACCTGACACTCATGATGGACCAGATCTTCTTAATTGCCCCTATCAAACCACCCTGGATCCTGACCTCAATATGGCAGTAGAGAATTACCACGCGGCCAAGGTTCACAGGGAGATTCGAAAATATGTGAATCAAGCCACTTTCACGCAGATCTGTCAGTCTAACAAGGTGATAGAGCTCATTAAGCAGCACTGCGTGGATTGTGCAAACTGAACAAAATGCCCTGGGTTACAGTCTGCTTTTCCATCTGGTTTGGCTGTCATTCATAGTTCCTTGACCTTTGTATGAATATACTGTTGCCAACTACCAAAAAGCACTGAGAATTCGAAAGTAGAAATAAATACTATGGTTACTGCATTTTTCGGTCAATTCGACAGGGGGTGTGATATGTGACTTCTTGAACCAATTTGACACTTCAACAGAACCGAAAATTGGTGTGACAAACACGTGACATTTCTACAAAATGAACAAAAATTTCGCAAAATTGGTGATTTCTCATGGTTGTAACACAGAGTCAATTCAACAACTGCCTCTGTGACACGTTACGAGGAAGAAAAGTTTGGCATCGACAAGTGCCCATGTGATGTGTGACTGTCGAATTGAACGAAAAAAAAACAGTACTTACTGTAGTAATCCAACCAAGTGTTCAGGTGACAGGTGACAGCCACCTGTGGACCGAACATTTGGGACATAGGTGATGGTGACAGGAGCATTTTTCGGCCCAAATAGGTTCAAAAATGCCAAAAAAATCAGTCTGGTGTTTGCTGGACTGTTATTTATGGTAATCTCTGATGGGATTTGTCAGAATGAACACCTGAAAAAGCAAACACTTTAGGTGATGGGTGACACCCCATGAACACTTGGTCAGATTACCACAGTACCTCAAGAATTGTTGGAAATACAGATGGCTTAGTGAGCCTCAGAGCTGGGCAAGTGTGGGCATCGGGATGACTGAGGAACACAGGTCCTAGAAGCAACCAGCAGTCCAGTGGCAGAGGTCTCAGATGATTATTCCTCAATGCCAGTGCTGCTGCTGCTCCACTGCCCTTACCTTCTGCTCACCAAATGGTGTACTATTCCCGGGTTGTTTGTTTGCCTGCTCACGAGGAGCACATACCTTCAATTTGAATTCTGGGTGGTCAAATACCATGAGTTGAGACACCTATTTGTGCTGTTCTAACTTCTAAAGTCTTCACAAAGGCTGCCATGCAGACCCTTGCCCATTGAAGGGGATGCTGCAGTCCAGGAACCGCTTGTATATTATTGATTTCTGTCCTGTTCTACTCTGCTGGGTGAGCTCCAATCGAATTTTCGAGGAACAAGTATCAAAGGAAAATCACCCTAATATTTTCCGAGCACATATTGGCACAGATTCTATTTACATTCTGGAAGGAACTAGTGAATTGCTTGCCCGCAAGGGAATTAAGAGCTGTGAAATGCCTCTGCCCGTCCCAATTACCATGAGATGCACTTCCATCCGCCCACCGCTCTGCTGCACATGGGCACCAAAATCCTCCCACTGGGCCACCTGAGGATCGGGATTCTGGGTTCCATCCTCATCACCAATCATTCTGATTTCAACAGACAGTATAGTTCACGATGGTGCAGAGCTCAGTGGATGGGTACTTGCGCAGGACAGCGGCCTGCCCAAGATATATGTTGACTTTTGTGCCCTTGTACCCGTCTTGGAGTAGCGCATGCAGGAACGACTTTCCACGCTTACTCAAGTGTGGGATGGCTAAAATATACTGTCAATAGGAATCACAAAGGTGTGGTAGTGTTATATACCGAGCCGAAGAACTCAGGACCAGAGGGACCGGAGTGACCGGAGGATCGGAGGACCGGAAGATCGGAGGACCGGAAGATCTCTGGGGCTGTATACGGAGGGATCACAACACCACAGGAAGGTGAGGGTGAGTGACTACCTTGACCGGCAGGTAATCCGAGGAGGGGACAGGAGTCGGAGTACCGGAGGGGAGTAGAGAATGCAAGGGCGACTCAGTGCGAGGAGAAAAGCCAAGCAACGTTAATTATCAATCTGATGTACAAGACGTATTAAAGTGATATATATACTAAGTAGCTAATTGTATTCCCAAATAGGAAGGAGGGTGGTTCTTGACAATGAGACAAGTCAGGTGGGCTGATGGGAAGTCGTAGGACAATAAGAAAGAAGACGAGAAGACGGATAAACGGGAAACGCTCAGTAATCCTTCATTGCGTAAAAACCCGATTCGTCCGGATGACCGGGTGGCTCCGGTCAATGACCGGAGCCTAGGGATGTCCGGAGGTTACCGGAATGGCCGGAAGGGAGTCGGTAGAAGGAGGGAGGCTGCATGGATATAACAGGTAGTTGCGGCTCACAGAGACAAAAGAGTCGGTGGCTCCTGCAAAGGATGTGATGGCTGCCTTCCTCCCAGTGGAGATATGTGAAGGCAGGCGCCAGTCTGTGGCTTTCTGTGGGCTCATACTGTACCATTTCGACCGTATGTTCAGGCACTGTGACCTGTGACCTCTGATGTTCAACTTTTCAAAACGTTGGAAATTGCCATATTAGGCGATTTTTCGGTGTTTTCCGACCGATTTTATGCCAAAACATCAATCTAAGAGGTCAATAACCTGTGACCCTTATTGTTGAAGTTCAATTTCACCCAGCTTGTGACCTGTTGACCTGTGACTGAACTTACGGTCGAAATGGTACAGTAATCCTCACAGATTGTGGTAGGCCTAGGCACCTCTATTATTCTCTGTCCTTGCCAGTACCTTCTACCACAATTCCGGCATCACAACTCGCCTGCACACTGTGTCATGTCCTTCTTGCACAGGTCATCCCCACACCACTCAGAAGGTGTCAAGAGGTATGCACCCTTAAAATTTCCCACACAGGGTCGGAAAACTGCGATAAGACCCTTCGGGAACCTACCTACCTATCTTACTAAGCAAAATCACGTGCTTTTTGGCACAGAAAGTTCGATTCCGCTACTCAGACCTCGTTTCATGGCTATATGTTCCTGAATCATTGAAACGGTAACAAAATAGCTACACAGACATGTAACTATACAGATTTCCGTGCCTTTTTTCGGCTCCGACCTCCTGCATTTCGACGGCAATCATCATCGCAGAACCATTCGGTTCCTGGAACGAAATCGCATTCCTTCAACCCAACGCAGCAAAGATGGACCTGAGAAACACCATATCAGAAATCTGTACATCTGAGGAAAATTTGAAACACAAACCCGAGAGTCGCAAGCTGGCCCTGAGCAGAGGCTCCCTAAAACCCGACACCACGACACACCTGTCAAAAATCAGAAAGCCCGACACAGTGCAGCAAACCCGACACATAGGCCCTATTCTCCTCCACTTCCAACACATTGCCAAGAGAATGTAGCATTGGTCAGAGGTGCTGGAACCGTGGGAAGAATCCCGAAAGTGGAAAGAATTGCGGACCTCTGGCTCATTGACACGCCTGCGAACCGGCTAAGCGCGAGCAAAACCTAACAAGAGGTGCGCGGCTCAAACGGAACGAAGGATGTGTGTAAGGCAAGTGTCTCAACCAAGTATAGCACCAAGACTGGCAACAGTGCGACTGACTGGATCGATGGGGGCGTAGGTATACGAGGTGTGGACCTGCGTGTCGGCGGTAGCGATAGACGAGAGCGAAATACGAGAATGTTGGGAACTGTAGGCCAGAACGTGGGGGGAAAATATCATGTTTTCATTGTGGAGCAGAACCAGTATTTAAACAAGGTGAGGAAATGTAGTACAATAAAATCGAACAGGTACAATAATAATGTGTCCCAGAGCGGTCGCACAATTTTCCGGAGACAGCTGCTGAATATTCCCTAGCTTCTAGCTGAGTTAAATGGCTCGGAAAGTCGTGGAAAGAACAAAAGAGGGTGGCGACGGGGTCGGGAATGAAAGCAGTCTGAGTCTAAACCTGTGGGATCGGGGTCACCGCAGGTCCGCGAGGCGCGACTCGCGAGCGACGAGCGCACTAATCGGAGGCAGTGACGACAACAGTTAGCTATCCGAACCAGCACAATACTGAGATCCCTCGTAGCGAAGGTGTGCACGATCATCTGCTCGGCGTTGAGGTGTGTTCTTACTGCCACATCACCCCATGTATTGAGCGATGTCGACCAGAGTCTCGCCGCTGAGCTCGTCGTTGCGCTGGAGAACCGCATGGTCGTGAGAGAGTGAGGTGAATGGATGCACTCGTGCCGGCATTTGTGCTCGAGGTTCCAAGTCTCCAACTACCTCGCTCATCCCACACTGACAGCCCGCAGAAGTGCAAGCTCTGTGGCGTGCCCTTCGACTATGTACCACTCGTGGTTTGCCAAGTACTCACGACCTTTCTTCTTCAATTCTATGGCTGATTGAGTTCCCAGCATTGCTGTAGTTGTGTTCGACGTGCTAGCCGGCGTGATGTGCCTCGGCTTTGATGGGTCCTTATGTCTGCATGCCACCTTCATTCAACGCTGACAGCCTGCACGGATATCCAACGCACTCCAGGTCAAGGGCAGCTCATCAGTACCCACTTCTGTCTGCTCTGTTCTATGGCGCACTAATTTTGCTATGTTGCTATACTGTTCCCGTCGGGTCCACAGCTTACGTTCCCTCCAAGGCCCTCGAAGTCGCAATCTATTTGCCTCGTTCTCGCCTTTCCAGGTGCGCCCACCGTCTTTGACGCACCGAACACTGATTTGGATATGGGAGGCTCCTCCAACGATGTTTCTCCCGACCCTAGCGGGTTCGCGCTTTTATCCGGTGTTTGAGTTTTCTACGGAGATATGCATGCCAGCGTAGTATTTCGCCGCTACCTCTCATATCAACCAAGTTTTGTGTCGCTGATCTATTCACGCCAGGTATGCAATTGACAGGCAAGTCTCAGTTGTGTTTAAATTTGTGATTCAATAACCTGCCTGCTATCACGACTTCTTCGGGTAATAACCTAGATTATGTGCCGCAAGTCTGCAATGTTTGCGCTATGATCTACATGTTTGTTTTCCAGTGCCAGATGTCTTCTTAGTCCATGAGTGATAAAATACATGATTTTGGAACAGCGGAGCAGAGTCAATGTTCCAATGGAAATAAAACCCTTCTAAATATCGAGAATCTGCGAGGATTGCGGAATGAGTGAGTGCCCGCCGGAGCGAAGCGACGGCATATCTTGTTTCGTTTAATAAATACATCGAGAACAGTCAAAATTACGACTACGCAGGTGGAGTATCACCATATAATTCACGATATTCCTCTGGGAACTGAGCAAGAAATTCAAAAGACGTGTAAATGTGGTCGTCTGTGTGTCTGACGCTCCATGGCTTCAGCTTTCGCTTCAAACTAGATAGTTTAAATCGGATCCGGAGGTTAAGAATGAGGGCATGCTACTCGCCGTGTCTTCCCAGAGTTTGATGCTTCAGGTGCGGCGGCGGCACCTTCAGTCTTTTTGGACTTTGGCGCAGGAGCATCGTCGTGCGTTTTAGATGCCCCCCGCTTGCGTGAAGATCGACGAATCGACAGTGGTGCCGGTGGTTCTGAGTGGGGAGAAATGGGCGAAGGGGTGGGTGGGGAAACTAAGAATGTGTTTATATCATTGTGTCGCATAAGTTAAAGGACTCCTCACTGGTTGAGCATTTCAATTTTTTCACCTTCTTTTTCAGTGAAAAATGTTGTTTATTTTTCAGACATTTTTCACTGAAAAAGAAGGTGAAAATTTTAAAACTTTTTCAGCACTTTCTCAATTCAAGGTGAAAATTTCGAAATAAAATAAGAAAGTGATGAAAATGTTTTGAAATTTTCACCTGCTTTTTCAGTGAAAAATGTGTGAAAAATAAACGACATTTTTCACTGAAAAAGAAGGTGAAAATTTTGAAATGTTCAACCAGTGCCTCACTAGAATTACCTGAAGGGACAGCAACATTCGAGTCGCTCAGGGAAATCACCATGCCATCATCGACGGCGTCCAGGATCATGGGAATGGCTGGTTCATATTGAGAGGCATCCCCATCGTTCTCCTGTTCGAACGCGTCAGATTGTACGCCAGTTTCAACTCGTACTGTTTGGCAGATAAATACGACAATAAACTATCTGTGAGTTCCACGTACCATCCGGCGACGACATTTGAATACCATCTAGCTCCCTCTCGTCTATGCTTCTCTTCTTCGGTGCCTTATTCCGAGCGGCGGCGGCGTCTTTCGCTGCGATGAAGGCACGTGAGCGCCGATAGGGAATAGAGGAGAGAGGGGTAATACCAAGAGATTTTGCCTTGCTCTTCTGGGTTACACGAACAACGCCCGATGAGTTAGTCTGTGTTCTGCTCAGAGATTTCCAAAATGCGATGCGGAAAATCCAGTCACCTTCATCTCTGCCATGAGTATGGTGAGCTCGGCCTTGAGTTCCTTGACCTTATGGTTGCCCGCATTTGATCGCTTGGCTTTCTCAACCGCACTGGTATGACACTTCGCGTTGCGCGCGGTACAATGACTTAGACAGTTGTTGGCCATTATACCACTGGCAAGAGAGGCTTCAAACTGCTCTCCTACGGCGTGGTCGGCCTTCGCCGCCCTACATGATATTAGAGAGGAACGAAGAAAAGGGTAAGGTCACACCTGAGAATGCATTCTCGTGCAGGGAGACCGATTCCGGTCTGGGAGTTGGTCCAGTGATGTTGAGTTTCGTTACCGTTCGACGTGAATGGTGTTGTGATCCAGTCCTCGTGAGAGAGGCCGGAGAGGCACTCAAGCAGCCCAGGAAGAATCCATTTGTGGTTGAGTTTGTGATTCCACCACGCTGAGATTTCTCAGGTTATACACGCACAGTCATAGGGAGCACATACCGGTGATTGGTTTAATGTCGAGTGAAAAAAACCAGTCGCTGAACTCCTGAACTTCTTCGCGCGTCTTGAGGGCAAGGAAACCCTGAAAGCGAGTCCATTGGTCGTCATCGACGTGGGGCTTCACGCTGTGTCGTAAACCTCTGGACACAGAATCACCGGGAGAACAAGAATTATTTGGAAACACGTACTCGAGGGCATGCCGACGGCATATCCGCAACACTTTCACCAGGAACTCGTCCACAGTCGGGCGCTTGTAAATGTCCATGCACTTGATGAAGGACCGAGCCATTCCAATCCACGGTGCTGCCTCCATGTCCCCCGACACAGTAACCAGCCATCCGTCTGGGTCCCACGCCTTGAACGCTAAATGCTTCCCTGTCGCCCCGAAAAATGCTTCGTCAATTTTATCCCACGTGAATTCAAATGCATCTGCGTCTTTTGCGTCCATGTAGATGCGGCCGAAGGTGAAAACTAAGTTGAGCCATGTGAGCATGTGAGAAGTTAGACAAACGAACGATCAAGACTTACGTCGATTGAGTGGGGCGAAAAAGGCGGTCAGCTCGTATTCATTCAACAAGCCAGCTTTCATGCGCTTGAACGTTGTATCCTGATCGAGGCTACGCACATACTGGACGCACTCGAGAAGCACATGCTCGAACGTCGTAATAACAGCGGAAGGTGGACTACGACCGGGGAGAAAATCAAACGAAGGCATGTAGCGCTCCCTAGGGTCTTTCTCCTGATCCGCTTTATATATATCAAAGAGACCTGAATCGAATGGAGATCTCAGTAGAGAACCGGGGCCGAAATAAATTTGTACCTTCCCATCCGGACTTGTCGCCGCCGGGTTCGCGTCGCTTGAGAGCCGAAATAATTGCCTGCTTTGTTGGTGCATGCAGCAGCGAAGGGTGAACCAATCCCGGGGCTCGACCCATGATCTGAATGGTGGATGCAGCTAGGATTGGTATCAGAACTTGAGTTTCCTTCGAAAAAAACAACACACCCTGATCGACTTTGTTCACTGTAGCTATGGAAACTCCAAACGCACGGATCGCCTGCTCGTAGAGTGCCTTCACATGGCCAGGAACCTTGGTGTCGGGCGGAGGTGGATGTGTATGGGGGCGGTTGTGCTGCGGAATTACAATTACCACAGGTACATTTTCCTCGTCCAAAGGAACGAGGAACGTGGTGCCGGCCGCACAAATGAGCTTCAGCATCGAGGCGATGTACGCTTTGCCGTCTTTGGAATGTGAAAAGGCTGGCGCAATATAAGCAACACGAATAATCTTACGGAAAGACTCATGGCATTGAGATTTCCCTTTCCTTCCAGATCCGCTCCCCATAATTCGACTACAAGACTCGAAAGTCGATTCCAGTGCACCTCCGACGATGGAGTCGCCTCGGAAAAGGCGGATACATAAATCCTCGTCGACATCCGGAGGAATCTGGATCCCAGAATGGTTCTTCCACGAACTGGAATAGTTGCTACATGCGAAGTAATACTTGCGCCTGCTTGGAAGCTCCTGTATTCAATTAGAAGACAGAAATCAACCACATGAGATCGTACTAGCCTTCACTGCTTGTTTCAGAACCTTATATCCGCCGCAAGCGCCGCCCGAGACATTCTTGGCTGTGCACTTCATTCCCTTCACGGTATTTATGTAGCTGAACTCAATGAGCGTTGTGATGAAAAGTGGAAATGGATTACTCGCCAGATTACTTTATCTTGAATTGCACTGACCTGATTGAGACGCTGCATAATTTGGGCGTTATTCACGGCGTCCCGTGCATGGGGGTCCAACTCGAAGCGCTCGACATTGATGAGGGAAGGGTCAATAGATTCGCAGTAATGTATACCCTGACAGTTCTGTCGTGACCATCGGCATTGAACGAAAGTAAAGTTCCCGATGCTCGCGAAAAGCTGGCCGTGCACCATGGGGGCTCTACTGCTTGTGCGCTCGCCAGGAGTCCCGTCCCAAGAGTGACAGTCCTGGTAATTGTCATGAACGATCAGAATCGCAGGTAGGAAACTCGAACCTTATCTTTCAAAATCTTGTCCAGGTTATTCATCTCGCCGTCTTCGTTCTTGTAGCTGTCTCGAACGGAAGAGAAATCAACGATATAAGCGGTCGGCACTAGTGGAACGGGGAACTGCGAAGGAATGCCGTGGACGCGCTCGATTCGAACCACCTTGAAACCCTTCGTTACAGGAAACGGTTCCGGTGGGATATAAACATCGCACGAGACGTCCTGGTCGAGCCAGACGGTGTCCGAGCGCACCCACTGCCACGCCTCGCCCGCTTCATCCATCTCTTCGTGAGTCATCAGTCTCGGGTTACCATCTTCGAACTTGAAGTTCTCTTGCGGCTCTTGCGGAGGTGGTAGAAAAGCTGTAGTGCGGCGTCAGAGAGTTGAGCAATTGTACAATGATTCGTACCGGTTGGGTTCAGGGCTACCACATGGGAAGCATTTTGATGGAAGCAGAACATGTCGGACCCAGAAGCAACAGCTGCGGGGTGCAATCAGAAGTGACGCATCTGGCCAAATGACCCGGACTCATACCAGTTAAATCCGAACCAAGCACGGGGAAGGAAACATTATCGGGCGGTAGAAACGATAGGTCGGAGCCAGACCCTGTATCCATCGAGTCAAAAAATGCGGCGAATGAATGATCCCAGTGACCCAGTCCAAATTTGGCTCGGATACATTGTCGCCAAAGAGAGGTAGACCAGAATACGGGGTTGAAATCCCGGAGGCGCTGAGATATTCGAATTCGGAGCTCGGGCGCGAGTGATTTGAGGGTTGATGGTCGTCGCAGGGGTGAAAACTGTAGCCGGATGATGGTGTGGCGGACCGGGGTCGATCGAAATTGACCGCGGGATAGGTATTGAACGTGGTATTGCCGACTGATCCATCCATGCCATACAACGAGTCCGGGCCGAGGCCAACGACGGGAGGGAAATTGCTTCGAAGATGAATCAAATCAGCGGTGTCAATCATTTGGACGTGAATCACGCACCTTTCGCTGACAGGTGGGTCCAGAAGGTGATCCAAGTCTCCTCGTCCACGGATCCATCCTCGGAGGTCATCCAGGTCAACCCAGGAGGTGTCGGAAAATAATTGGGCATTCTTGGTCCTGAAGTTTGCGGTGAACGACTGCAGAACATCAGCTTGCATCAAATGGAAGGTTAAGGGACCTGCTGCATCACAAAACTGCTCCAAAATGGTGTCGGGGAGACGCGCTATCAGCGCTGCGAGCTCCGCCATCACGCGAAGTCAAGGCGATGAGAATGTGGGAAGGAAAAAAAGTGTGGGATACCAGATCAACGATAACATCATCCGACGCCAAGCCACGCTAGCCGAGTGGTGTGTCGGGTTTCCTGAAATTGTGTCGGGTTTCCTGAAGACTGTGTCGGTTTTCCTGAAGAATGTGTCCCATGCGGCGGAATGTGTCGGTTTTGCTGATTTACGTGCGGGGCTTCTCAGATGTGTCGGGTTTTCTGATTTTGAACTTGATTGATTTCTTGGATGATTTGCGTGGTTTGGCGGTCGCAATTGTCTTCAGTGCAACTTCTTCGCCTTCAGCCAATGAATATTCCCTTTTATAGTTGGTAAGCGTGGCAGTGGGATGCACATTGCGGATGTGAGATTCGAGGTTGTACTTCCAGACGATATCCTGACATGGCACGATAGGGCAAAGGCACGGACAATTGGTGCAGGGACTACACGTGGAGAATTTTGCTGCTGTTGCAAGACCGAGATTTGCGAGGTTCGTGCACCGCGATTTCGCCAGGTCAATCCGAGTCGCACCATCCCCGCCCTTGCGTTTCACCAGGACAATAGAACATTGTGTTCCGAGACAAAATCCACAGGGGTTTGCATCGCGAGAGATGAGGGGATTCCGATCGAAAAGCATGTGGATCGCCATGTGCTCGACAAGTTTGTACGGCGACTTGACAGTTAGCGACGCGGTGGGACAAAGTGTGCAGAGTCCCTCTGTCTGCTCAAGTGAGGCGCCAGCCCTGTTACAAACGAAAGAGGCAAAGCCTGCAGAATAGCTTGAGCATATCGGCCAATCAATACGAGGACATACGCACCGGTAGATGTGCGATATGGAAAGTTTGAACCAAAGGCAATCTCGGGCAGGTCTTTAAGGCTGCGAATCGCTAATTCCATGGATGCGGCGATGGCAACCAGTTCCACCGATTTAAAATGGTATGTAGAAATACCGTTTCTTATCGGGTTTTTCGCCGGAAGGACGGCAGGATCTAATAGTTGAATCGAAGAGCCATTGACATCGCAAAATTTTGAAGTGCCAAGGGAGGCAGCAAACTTGCCGGTCCATTCCCAGTCGCCTTCGTCTGAATCCACCCTCGTGTTCTGTACTGGTTCCAGCGCCATGATCTGGACCTTTGCATGCACATTAGGCTCAGCCAACAAACACTTTGGCAACGTTTCCATGTGTTTTGTTCCCAGAGTAATGCCAGAAATCACGACGATGGCAAGCCAAATGAAACTGTTAGATCGAACCAGGATGGCGGCAGGATCTTCCACAACAACCATAGGTTCTCCTAGAATAATATCGCTGGAGGTGGAGGATGTTGCGGAATCGTTGTGCCGGCTGAATCCACGAACTCGTTTGAGGCGATCCCTCGATTCTAGAATGGAAAACCGGCTCGAAAAGATTCGCAGAATCGTAGCCTTGTGCTGTTTCGTCGTAGACCCAGGGATCGGGAGATATGCTTCGTGAGTTTTTGTTTCGGGGTCGAGACTGATAACTGCATCCTGGGCAACGTCTTGAAGATCCGGGAGGAACTGGCTATCAGAGTCCGTTATTTGAGATGGAACTGTTGGAGACGCCTCTGTGAGTTGAGGCAAATCGGATTCATCGGCATCTTCATCCCGCTCCTCGGGCTCCGGAGGACTGAGAAGAACCATTTTCCCCTTTCCAAACGGACAGAAAATGCTGAAACCTCCCTCTTCCTCCATGGCGTCAAACGGCGGTTCCCAGAGGGCTTTGAGAAGCTCTGCCTCAGTGATGTGCCTACCGGCCATCCAGGTAGTTTTGTTCGAAACCTTACACACGGAGACATCGCCGATCCATGATCGAGCACTGATGTGGTCAATCTTTGCAGCCACATCGCCCGCCACATCCTGCCACACAGGCAACCGAAGACGCCGTGGATAACGCACCCACTCTGGATGCTCCGCGAGTATATTGTCGCATTCGACAGCGGCAGTGAGACGATCACCTAGCTGTGCCATGTCCGTATTGCTGTCGGTTCCACTGATGGTGTGGACCTTCCCAAACTCCCCCTCCAGCGGGTCCGAGCCAGGCTGAATTATCCAGAATTTCCCATTTGGATCATCAATCTGTGTTTTGGCGACGCAGAAAAAAATATTCTTTCCGGCCGTCATGAAATCGAAGTAAGTTTGGGATGGGACGAATCGGCCGGCTTCTTTTTTGTAGATGGCCATCATGAGATGCATTGATGCACTCAGATGAACAAGCTGCTCATGAAGGGAAAGTTGAATGTTGGTGTACGCTTCGAGAATGTGGCGATAGAATGCACCAAGCAGACACAGAGTCCGGCGCGTATTTTTGAATGCAGGGCTATCCGTATCCTGAGCCTCTGGAAGGACTGCGATGGCGCTTAGGAGGTCGTACATAAGTTTGACATCCTGACGGTCGTTCGGATTCAGAAGTTTGTCGATGTGCTGTGGGGAGTGACGACTGTCCCGAGTGAGATGCTGCTTGATGAGTTCTCCGGTGAGGAGAACATCGTCAATTATGCAACCGAGAAGCCGGATGAGGCTATTGCGAAAGCGCTTGAACAGATGCTTGAGGTCAATGTTGCCAGTGAGATCGTCCTCGCCACAGTGGTAATCGAAGAGAGGAAGGTCACCGAGTTTCCTGAATAGCTCGCTAGCCCGATCAACCTCCCGTGTAAAAGTGAACATCAGCGTCGCCAGACGGCGTCTTCCATCCCCGTCTGACGATACACAGTATGGTCGACCACCGATTTGATCTGCCTTCATCTTGACCGATTCAAGGGCAGCACAAAGTAGAACCTTTTGGTCCGGAGCTTGTTCGCGTTTACAGGTGGGGGCGACAACAAAGGGATGGGCAATGGTTCGGACGGGAATGTCTGAGAATGAACTCACAGCGATGACCGTGGCCTGAAGCCGCGCATAAGTATTGTTCTGTCTGAAGTAAATAAATGCAATGCATACCTCGTTCGCGAGATGAACAGCGTCGTTAGCGAGACCAGCGTGCAGCGCCTCTGCCTGTTCCATGCCATGAAACTGGAGGTCAAATCTGCTGCTGTGTTCGCGACAAAGACCCAATATCATGTTCGAACGCGCATCCCAACGCATCCTACCTTCCACCTTGATCTCGTCAACCATAATTTGAAAGCCCGGGCCAAGTGAACCGTCTGCGGGTGGTGGATAGTTTTTCGGAAACGCGGTATCCAAATTGTGATGCATTTCGGCTTTTGTTGGAACTCCTGGTGACACGATGAGGGGTTTGGTTGCAATGTGGCGTTTTGCGGTGGATATCGATGGCAAACCGAAACATCGCTGACCCAGTTCGGCAACTGCACGCCCCCAAGGTTCAGGAGAAGATAAAGCTGCTGGTGCTCGGCACGAGTGTAACTGACATCGGCGAAGGTACCATTGGTAGCGCGGCCAATCTTTTCAATGCAGGTGAAAATGCTATCACCGTTCTTCATGCAGTTGGTGACGATACTGTGAATCCGTGGGACGTTACCGCGGGCTACTGCAATTTGTAGGCGGGAATGTGCGGCCAGATGTCGGGCGCGAACGAGGAGGGTTTGAGCTAGAGTTAGCCCAGACAACTTTAAACCATTGATCTGGTCGTTCTTCTTCCGTAGAAGAGTCTGTGCATCGTCAAAGGTCAAAAAGGCGAAGGGCGTGTTCGGATGAACTCCTGTTTCATTCCGCTCCATGATCCCCTTGATAATGTGGTGTCGGAGGAGGTGCCGGCATGGGTAACACACACCGGACACCTGGGACTGGTGTTTGCAGTCGTGGGATCGAATTATGAGCTGTTCACCGAATTCTACGTTCCAAGGAAGCTCACGCTGAGCGTGCAGTCCAAGCGGATAAGAAAGAAACGAAGGCTTTCCCTCCCTCGAAGGCAGGTCTTGGCCGGGGCAGCCAGCGGAAACCGAAACAGTCCTGGCTTCGATCGCACTTGGCGGAGTGTGAGGCCGGATAATCGGTGGGACGGAAGGATTCACAACAGTATTTGCGCCGCTGCATAAAATATGTGTATCAATGTTCACCCGCCGGAATAAACACGCTGCAGGTACGTACAGCAAGATCATGGCATGGATAATGCGGTCGATTCGAGGCTCCAACATGCCCAGGGGGATATTAAGCTGAAAAAAACAACTTTCAACCCAATTGGCAAACCCAGTCATGCCCAATTCTCCGCGCCGAATGAACTGGGACAGCTGAAGGCTATCTCTCGGCCGTCCACCTTCATACGTGAAAGTGTCGATCATTCCGTGGATCAGTCCTCCCATGGATCCTGGTCGCATCCAATTAACATCACAGGATTGACAGAGAATTGCGCAAGAAGGTCAGTATCGCAGGCGATAGGGATCGTAGTTGGCAAGGTAGATATCGTGACCGTAGCCGGCCCAGCAGAGCACCACACGGATCTGTTGAAATCGGTCGACGCAATGGATTTAAATCCAATGCTACACCGTTCATGGGAAGCTCAACATCTGGGATGGAGAAGTGGGGAAGATTGGTGCTGGGTTAGGGACAGGCTCCGAATTGGAAGAAAGAGATGTCTGTGTAGTCGGTGGTACCAAAGTGGAGGTAACAGTGCGACTAGGTTTTGTGCTGAAATAATTTGTTATCTGCTTGGTTTTCGCTGCTTGCAGAGCACTGGAGACCCCTTTTCTATGCGCTGGACTTTCCACGTGAATTGTCCAGTTGCCCTCGCCCCCCTTGCCCAGTTTGATACTTCTGCTGCACGTGTCGCAGTAACGTTCCTTCGGAGTTTAGGTCAGATATAAAGAAGTGACAAGCGATGGCCTTCAGACCTGGTTTGGGTTTGACCCAGAAGCGGCGCCACCTGCGTCTGTATCCAATATAAAATTAAAATCAGTCCATGACTTCGCGGATTTGCACACCTTTATTCGCCCCACCGGTCGCTCCACCAGGAACACGGACTCTCAGTTGTAAATGGGATGGGGCCCAATTCCGAGCGAGGCTAGAGTATCTGGCCAGGTAGTGCATTGTCTGCCGCAAGTAAAGTACATGTAGTTGCGACCGTCACTAGGTACATGACCCAGTTCGTAAATTTGCTGATAGATAGCGCATATCATGGTGCTTTCTGTGACCGCTGATAGGAAATCAATTGATTAATTACAACAAAGTAAATTGCACTCGACGTACAGACAGTTAAGGAACCATCAACAAGCCCCAGAAGAAAAATGGTAAACAAAGACCCTGTCCTGTCCGGGGACCTGTCACAAATCGCCTTTGAATGATGTTCGACAAGCCTCGAAATGGATGTAGTGAAGGACGGATTAGAGCTGTCTGGAGATTTCCCACAAAGTGCTCTCAGCCGACGTGGGGACATGAAGGAGAAATGCGAGCGATGACGGCGGCGACCCAAAATCAGAGGGAGGACGAGATGGTATCGATAAATGCGAGGAAATGTGATTGACACTGCACATGCAAAGCCAGCGTTGAAGGTAAGATAACGGTAACGCGAAGATTGCATACCTATGAATAGCAAAGCGGATCCCGAGAATACCACGTAGTAGACGAGGAAATACAAAAGCTCGAGCGGGGCTTGATGATCATAGACACCTAACCGGGAAACCAAGAGAGACAATATTCCAATCTCCCCAAGAAATGCGAGCAGGAATGGTAGCACACTGGCGAATCCCCAGCGCACCACATTGAAAGCCACAGCATCGGGAGAGGATTTAAGAAGCGTAGGACGTCGTGGAAGGGATTTGCTAAGAGGCCGATCGTTGTAATAAGAAACCGACGGCATTGCGGCAGCAGATGTCGAACTTCTTTTGAGCTTCTTGATTGCTTTGACGTGGGCGAAAATTTGCGGAGGCAGTGTAATTGTTGTGACATGCTTGCTTACGGCGACTGGGCGGCGAAAAGCACTGATCGCCGACAAGAGGCAAGTTCCGAAGCGTATATTGTGCCAGAAAAACTTGAGAAAAAAAATTGATTGTCTCCAAACACATTTTTGAGATGTTCCAAAAGTTTTTCCGAAAACTGAAATAAGGGGTCGCCGACCCTACCTACCTATGAGGCTGTGTCTCGGCATCTTCCGGTGCATACCTCTTGGAAGGTGTGCGCTGCACATGCTGTTGACTGGCACATGCATGCGGCCCTGGGTGGCTCGGGCATTTGCAGCGCACTGGACTCGTACCCACAAGTACCCGAGCGGTGTCACGTCCCCAGCACTCACCCTGTACCACTCGGACGAGCATGCAATGCACAAGTGCTGCCGACTCGGTCCTGCAGGTTCGACAATTGCCTCAAACCCGTGATCTGTGCGCTGAGTTTTCTCCACCACTGTCCTATTCATCTGGTGCATGCATTTCAAATCATCCTCAAGTGTCACCAAGCTCATCATACGTGGATTGAATTTAGATCTGTGTACCGAATAATCGAGCTTTCCACGGTCTGGACAGGATGCACCAAGGTCTACTTCAATGTTCTCGACAGCAGGATGGTCATGCTCGCCATATACTGTACTATTATGTTCAATTCGACAGTCACGCATCACACACCCCCCTGTTGGTGTCGAATTTGGTACGTGGTCATGCATCATGGAGGGGTCTGTCGAAACCACCGGGTGGTTCATTCCGACGGGGGTTCTCCAAAAAGGTCGAATTTGCCAAACTTTCGTGTTGATTGTCGAAATTTTTCAGTTTTGTCACGCAAAATTCGGTGGTTGTCGAATAGGGATCCCCACCGTAACCGTTACGGTTACGGCGGTAAAATTTACGGTGCCTTACGGTTGACGATTGTTCCGTACCCGTAACCGTAAAGCTGTCCTGAGGGCCTCTTACAGTACGGTACGGTAGTTTTTTACGGTATATTACGGTCAATACGGGCCGTATACAGAGATGTAAAATTTTAAAATGACAGGAAATGAGTATAATGAACGTCTATAGCTTTTCTGCGGATTGGAGGGCATCCTCAAGGTTCTTACGCTTCAGACAAAGGTGATGCTTAATCAACATCAAAGTCCGAATGGTCTCAGGTTTCAACCGTGCACGCCGCAATGAGATGGTGTCTCTCCCACCCGGGAAAGCCCGCTCGACGGCGACTGCAGAGCCTGACACAGTCTGTGAGAAACAGTATTCGTATACTGACAAGAGAAGCGGGCATACCTGGGATCGACATGATGTCGCGGGCCAGCCGATAGAGCCATGGAAACTCAGTCTTCCTCGCATACCACCACTGAACAGGGTCCGTCTGCGAGGAGGCGCGAGGAGCATCGAGGTAACGCTCGAGCTCATCGCTCTCCTCCTCATCCGAACCTTGGTCATAGGCTGCGAAATTAATGACTCCTAGAGCGGTCATTGATCCGTTCGTTGCGCTGGACGTAGTGGTCGGAAGAGAAGTGGCCGGAGATGAGGCTGGATAGTCTTCGTCGAAATATGCATGAAGCGCCACCTTCTGCGCCTCAAGGTAATTCGTGAGGTCCGTATCACTAAGGTAGTCTTTCCGCAGTTTCTTGTAGTTGAAGCGAGGATCGAGAACTGCCGACGAGTTAATTTATGCACCGGATACAAGATTTGAACACGCACGAGCAGCCCAGATTGCAAAATGGGGATTGGTCGTACTTGTAGTAATAATCACTTAGCTTTCGATGCGCCTTTGTCAAGCCCTCAACAAGTTCTGGGGGCGCATCGGCAGGCAGGGCTGTCAGCTTCTCCTTCAAATTTCTCTGAAGACCGCGAAATATGGAGTGTGTAGATGAGAGCATGGGACGCGACGTTGTTGACATTTGGCTAGTGGCAGAACGGAAATGGAGGAGCCAATCGGAGACCATCGTGATTGCGTCCCAGTCCTGCACAGTCAACTCTGCACCGTGAAGATCACGATTGGCAGCGATGAACTGGTTGATGGAAGACCGGTATTTGATAGCTCGATCTTCCCAACAAGATCAGTGATCATGACTAGAACAAGATTCTAAATTCGGTGCGTACTCATCATTTGGTATGTCGATGACCAGCGTGTCTTGACGTCCAAAATCAGCATGTGAACACCAGTGAGAATCTTGGCTGGAGAGAGAATCTGGTACCAGTGCTGACGGCGTTGGGGACTAGACCGGACAGCACGAACAACCTTCCGAAGCTTCACAATGTGTCAATGATATTATTGGGGGTATCGTGCAAGTAGATGACCTTCCGTACAGAGTCTTTGATCCCCAGGGGCACCGGTGTCTTAGGCTCGTCGTCTTCCTCATCAACAGCGACTGCTTCTTCGTCGAGTTCTTCGGACTCGGGTGCAACGGTGACGGAGTCTTGATAAGCTGTAGTGTTTGTTTTTCTTCTTGACGCTTTTCTCAATGGCACCAATTGCCTCGAGGAGCTGTCGGCTTATTTCAGGAGGCAACGGAAGGTAACGGACGAGTACCACGTACCTGGATGACGGCTAGATGAACTGTGTGAGGCATGCATCACAGACGAGACTTTCTGGCCGAAAATTTAATCCCCTTCTCCAAGCATCTCCGTTCGATGGATTCCACGAGAGTATCGTTATTCGTAGCGTTGTCCGTCATGAAGGAGAGGACCTGAATAGCAGCGTTCAGATCCAATAAATATAATCACATATCTGCCAACTTACGCGATCAATCAACCCATAGCGCTCCAAGCTTTGCCATACAACCTCGGCCATATTTTCGCCCGAATACTCCCCAATAAGCTCTTGAAAATCGATTAGAAGTTCCTCTAATAGGGCGATAAGCCATTGAGAGCCACAAACGCAAACATATTTACCAAGCTTCCCATCATTGGTAACATAATGAACTACGATCGCGATGAATGCGTAACCATTTGGAGAAGTCCACGCATCCAGGGAGATAGGTACCATCCCCTCAAGAGACTGCAAGCTGCATTAAGTGCACTGAACTAAACCCAGAGATATAAACTCACCACAAAGAATGAACATAACTCCTCTACCAAATCTTTGCCCATATCCATTACCCGGCGCTGCACTGTACTCATGGAAGGGATGTCCAGTCCCGGAGAGCGGTGGTGGACATATTCGAGTAGACGGCGAAACTCTGGGCGTTCTACCTCTTGAAATGGCTGATCACACACAACTAACCACTCAATGAACAGCTGTTCGAATTTCGCTTGATCCCATTTACCCTGCCCTCGTTGTCAATGAGAGTTCAAAAAACTGATATGAACCTACAAGGTTCTTCTCGCCAGCACGCTCCAGCGATTCTCGGAGGGTCTGCTGATGTGTGGCCCCCGAGGCGGTGTTGTATGATTTAAGAAACTCGAGGAGATCGTCTCAGCTTGCAAATTTCTTTCGGCCTTCTGCGATC
Organism: Mycena sp. CBHHK59/15; assembly: GCA_029204085.1. Lineage (NCBI taxonomy): Eukaryota > Fungi > Basidiomycota > Agaricomycetes > Agaricales > Mycenaceae > Mycena > Mycena sp. CBHHK59/15. The sequence continues at coordinate 131,061 of JARGXW010000224.1, forward strand.
TCGATCTCCTCGGTGTGAGAAGTCTGCTCTGGTCTTGAAGGATCTCGAAGAACCTATACATGTCCTTAGCGTGTTTCTTCAGGTGTCCGGTTAAGCCTGCAAATATATGTGAGCGGGACAAACAGTACGCAAGATTTCTCACCATTGACACTGTAACGCATGAGCTTCGAGATTTTGTGCACGTTCGTGGATTCCCCGTGGCGGCAGCGGTAGAATTTGTCGCCCGCGATGGATTTTTGGCCGTGATTAGTTTTGGTGATGTTGTCGAATAAGTGCCAAATGGGATTTTTTTTGCGTGTCGCGGGCTTCGGAAATTGAGTCATTTCTCTTGAAACTACCGACCGATAAACATACCTCGGTCGCTGTTGCAGTAACAGCGGGTTCCGCGACGTTCTCTGACGAGTCGTCGGTCCTCGCTTGTTTGCGCTTTTTCGGTACTGACTTCGGGCGGCGCGATGTACCCTGTGGAATCGTCTTGCAGGGAAGGCTATCGGCAATCTGGATGGTATGAGCGCTGTAAAGAACAAAGTATGAAAGCATGCAGAGGGATCTTACCTCCTCATTCGTCACCGCCGCTTCCGGCTCACTGTCACTGGAATCGTCATCCTCCCGATCTTCGCCGGAATAGTCATCGTCGTCAGGATCAGCGACCGCATCCGCGGGCTTTTTACCCTTCTTCTTTGCATTCGTCGGCCCCGCTCGTGCCTTTAGCTTCCGCTTTCGTCGTGGCCGCTCATCCCCAGAATCCGATTTGGCATCAGCAATAACTGCGTCCTTCATGCGCGGTGCTTGTCACGCTTCGGCCGCGATCCTGGAAACGATGTCAGGATTGGGACGAGACTAAATCTTGAACATACCTGATGCTTCCGCCGGTGGTGTGCCGGGATCCCTTCCGAAATCGATTTCTGATGCGTCTTTGAGGGTGCCGTCGAGATTTAACGCACCCGGCTCCCAGCCATCCTTGTCGACAACGATGTTCGATTCTGTGTGATTGGTATTAGTATACATGGCCATTATGACAAGAGATTCAGGGAGTTTCCTAAGAGACGAGGCGGCATCAGGAAATGACGAGGGCCGTGTACACCGAGGTCAGACATGGTCTCAGAAATGCGCAGTGGACGCCAGAGACCCAAGAGATAGATGGGTCCCTGTTTGTGACAAGGCGCATGTCCCCGGTGACAGACGGTGTCGCGGATATCCATCACCGTAGTAGTTGGGGTCACGGCTAGAATGCGAACCGTCAGTCGCCTGAAGATCATGAATGCGAGTAACGAACTGAGGGCAACGGTACCAGTTGCGGTAAGGTTAATGAATACTGTGATAACTTCTGGCGGGGAATCTTCTTGCACTATTATTAAATAATGCACATGCGAGCAAAGGAAAATAATTACCTTTTTTCGGAGCGTCTCCCGATGCTGGTTCGCTTCGCCATGCTCGGCGCAGACGGTCAAGTCGCATATGTGAGACACGGTCGCGTCGATACCTCCATCCCATCAAAGCGGTTCCCACGTCCCACCAAATGACGGGTGAGTATGCTAGGGCTTCCATCCGTCCGGCTTTGCGACGGGTCGACGGGCCGTCACGACGGGACGGGACCCGTCCGTTCAGTACTTCAGTGTCAGGTTTAGACGGCCGGGTACGGGACGGGTGGACCCGTCAACGGGGCACCCGTTACCCGTCCGTCGACGGGTTGACGGGTCAACCAAAGACAGGGTCAACCAACGACGGTAGGTAGAATATAACTAAAAGGAAAATGGTAAATTCTAAACAGGACATTTTCTGTGTCTATCTGGGGCAACTAGGGACGACGGAGTTCTGTGGCGCATAGGGAAGGCGGCGATTACGGCAGGCTTTCCATCCATCCGCCAGGATGAATTTCAACTCTGGGAGTAATTTTGTGCTTCCCCAGCTGGAATATAACTGAAAGGAAACTGACAAATTCTGAACAGGACATTTCTGTGTCTTTTGTGTCAAAATCCCACAACACCTTGCTTTACTTTCAATTTACCCATCAAAAACGGCCGTCACCCGTCGACGGACGGGACCCGTCCGTCGCGCTACCTTGGAGATGATCTTGACGGACGGGTGGGCCCGTCCCGTGCTCAGCGACGGCCGTTTTTGCGACGGCCGTCCCGTCGGACGGATGGGTGCAAGCCCTAGAGTATGCTCAATCTCTTCGCAGGATGCGCGCCGAACTGCTGGGACGGTGGGGAGTGGGGTAGCACTCCCTCATGCCCTTGTGCACCGTCAGAACCCTTAAGGTGGCCAGGTTCCCAGCGCGATATAGTACTCTCTATTGTCTCGTAAGTTCTCTCTGTATTATTTCCTCAATATCTCTGACGTGAGCATGATAGGGTCCCATCAATTTATACGGCCACGCTTCATGAAATACATGCGGTGCGCACCACTACCTCCTCTGAGTTCCCTACTTAATAACCCTCCTCCTTACCACTCCATTACGACGTTTTCCGCAGGCGAGTGTGCGGCAGTACAAGGGTGTGTAGGCGTGCTGTGGGCAGCAGTCGTGGGTGGTGGACCGTGAGGAGGAATGGTGGGCAGCACTAGCGGGCGAGGAATGGCGTAGGGTAGCGAGGTGGAGCGTGTATTTATCCAGTATTATTGGAACAAAAAATCAGTGTGACACGCAGATGCAGCGCGATACAGACACATGAAAAGTCTCACTATTGCTGGGTCTGGCATCCTGTGGCATCGCGCTGCATCGCGAACTGTCAAACCTTGATTTTCCGAGACCACACGATACCTGGCGATACCTGCCGAGGCGGGTTTCTCACTGGGCTTCCACTCCCATTCACGTTCTCAGATTTGAGATGTTGTTGCATTGCAGATGCTAGATTTGGTGTTAGACACCTGACACCGGTTCCCTGAATTGCTACGCCCTCCGCTGATCATTAGCGCGGCTTTAACGCTCTCTTCCGCGGCTGTGCTATGGGCGATTTCCTTTTCTGAGCATGTTGGAACTTACACCGCTCCAGTGAGGATACTCAATTGGAAGTATGTAGTTGTTAAAGATTTGTTGGGACAGTTGTAAAACAATTGAACTTCTCGACCACCATTTAAAAACGGTAGCGGGCTGTGCCGCTTGTCGGCCCTACCGAGGCTCCCCCAAATGCGACACTACGACACACCTGTCAAGCTTCAGAAAGGCGGACACATATCTTAAAGCCCGACACATTGCCTTGCCGCTCACCGGTTTCGACACATCACCAACCCGATCGTTCTCAAGCTTAGCATTTCCGACACAGTATGCAAAACCACTGCCGGGGCACGGCATGGTGCCGCACAGAGCCGCGTCGCGCCGCTAAGTAGGATGTCCTCACCGCTCGACCCGAGCCTTCGACGTGTCGTTCCCCAGCGCACACCAAGGCCGCGGGACAGCACCTCACGTTGGAATATTGGGTGGGGGGGGGGAGAATGGGAAGGAAAATGGTGTAGGGAGATGAGAAATATGATATAAATATAAGTACTCACCAGCCACCCATCCAACACGAGAATAACGCGGTTGCGCGCTCGAAACGAAATCGAACACTCGGTCACATGACCCTTTGATGTGCGTCGATGAACATGACCCCAGGCGGCGTGGTGCTTCACAGTACTCATATGGTGAGATTTGGATAGCAGAAGTTGATTTGATCGAATAATAGAGGTTGATTTGATCGAATAATAATTGTCAGAGGGAGAGTATAAGAAAGAGTGGTTGTCAACACTGGATAAGAACTCGCATGCAGGGTACAATGTGCTCCAATTTGTTACGAGGTTATCTCAACAACTTCTGACCCCAGCTTTTGTACAAACAACAGCCAGAACAGATCCTTCCGCCACATAGGTGTCTGAAAACCACTCCATTCAACGGTGAAGCAGCAATTTGAAGTCCCTGGAGCGGCAGTTTGAAGGCCGAATCCAGCTCCATAATTATGAGGTGTATCAGAATGGTCCGTTGGGGGGCCAACTGAGAGGAAAGAGGAGAAAATTGTCAGCTCATCAAGCACATCGACAGCGTCAAGCGCGTAGACGAAACATTGTATGTGTACTTCACGTTGTACGTGCCGCTATGCATTTCCGCGTCTGCCTGCCTTCAGTTTTTAATTTGCGAACTCATGCATACAGGTGAGCACATCCGGAAAGATTCCAATGTATGCACAGATAAATTAGTGCCACCGATTGCCAATCTCGCAGCTCATCAATTTCTACGAGTCCAACCTCCGCCGGAAAGAAGCCAACCGTCACTGAGTGCTGTGCGCACTTCTCCTCCCATCTCTTTTCTTTCCCTCGGTCCACATCTAGTACTTGCCTTCCATTCATTTTTTGCGACTTTCTGCTATGCCATGTCATGTACAAGAGGAATTATTACCAGACGCTTGTGTTTTGGTCGGTTCAAATTGGTGCCACTTACAGCCACGACAACCAGTACAGACTTCTCTTCCCTCGGCGTTCTTGGTTTCCTGAATAGGGCAGCCACCGACCTGGCGATCTGACCATCCCAAAACAGCGTTGGCTCTACAGGAATCCATCCCTAACCGTGTCCTTTGTAGAAAGGAATTGATCTTGTAGCAACTTATTGTCGACCACCATTTTTCAACAATTCATAAAGGAAGGAATTTCAATCCAATCCGATGCCTGGTACATGGCAGCCAACTGGAAACCAACCCAAAGCCGGCGATGGTCCTTATGTACCCACTAGCAGCGATCTTCGTGATCACCTGGCTTTTCTTCTTCTTCCTCATCAACAACCTTGATAATCTACGCCGATCCACTAGCCTGTACGACCTTGTATGACCCTCCACATAGTACACCCACAGTTAGGCTGAGTTAGCATTATTTTCAAGATATTATTTACAAGACATCGCGAAACAACGACCCAAGGTACCGTTCCACTGCTGCTCCAACCCGGAGCGGCAAATTACGCAGTCAAACTGTCAGAGTTCACACCGATAGCTGGAAATTAACATTGAGCTCCAAGATGTGAGATGTACGTTACAATACTAGCGGTAATATATGCAATGAACAGAGTTCCAAGATATGAGATGTACCGTAAAATACTAGGAGTGATATAGGTAATGAACATGGGAGTAGGGTAAGGATTAGTGACCGTTGAAGTCTGAATAAATCAATTATCATGCCGGCTCTGCGTCGCCGTACATCTCGCGATACTCTTCCGGAAACTTAGCAAGAAATTCGAAACTGGTATAGAATTGGTCGTCGGTGTGTCTGATGCCCCAGGGTTTACTCTTCCGCTTGGAACTACACAAAGCGTAAGACTCAGACATGTAATGCAGATTGGGAATTACTCGCCGGCTTGTGACGGGTTTTGTCGACTTCGAAGGTCCATCGGAAGAGCTGATCTTGGCCTTCTTCACAGGAGCGTCTTCATCTGTAATAGAGATCTTGCGCTTTCGTGACGATCTGCGCGGGGAGGATGGTGGCTGAGGAGGAGACTGGCGGGGTAAAGCAGTGTCGAGCTCCGGTGCGGGTAGGTGAACTGTTCGAAATGGCATCTGAGTTAAACTGGGGTTGCGGCCAACAGTAACTCTCACCGCTCTCACCGCCCTCGCTGAGTGGGCTGAGTGTATTGTTGCTCAGCGGTGCAGGCCTGTCTTCGACGTCGACTGTGGTTGTTGGACTGTGATTGAACGAAGCCAAGAGGATCGTTTGGAAGCTTCCAACTAACGGGCCGGTGTCAATCTGAGCGCACACGGCAAGTAGCACAATGACGTACGAATCGAGGATGGTCGGCTCATTGAGAAAATGCTTTAGATCCTCCTGCTGCCCAAGCCAAGCTTTGAGGTCGTCGAGGTCAATCCAGTCGTTCCCAGAAAAGAATTGCGGGTTCTTCGTTCTGAAACTTCTCGGGAACGACTAAAAAGAGCGCTTGGTCAGCGACAGATACCTCGTGAATGCTTTACGTGCCTCGTCCTGGAAGCGGAATAAAACGGCGTGAGGAAGGCGATTCAGCAACTGCTCGAGTTCTCCTGGCGCCCGCCGCTCCATCGGGACGCGAACAACAAGAATGTCGGGTGAGACGATGAAGAAAGGAAGAGAGAAGCGAGAATGGTGACGGCATTCTTTCCCATGCTCAGCCACTCGGCCGACCGCTACGGAATGGAGTGTGTCGGGTGTTGTAAAAGTATGTCGTGTTTTGTGATTACGGTAATGTAATGTGTCGCCAGTTCTGAAATGTGCTGTGGTTTCTGAAGTATGTGTCTGATTTTCGGGTCGTGTCGAATTTTCTGAGAGTTTGACACATGTGTCGTAGTGTCCCGTTTCCTATATCCTCGCCCTACCCGCTTTCTCATCTTCGGCTCGTCCGAAACTGAACCCTTTTGGCAGAGAGAATATGTGCTTACACGAAATGAGATGATGAAAATGTGATTTACTGCAGGTCGTGAAAATATAGGGTGTAAGACCCTGTAACTAAAGTTACCGGGAATTTCTGGAAAGTTCTCGCGTAATCGTGTGATTTCTAGGTGGTGTCTTTGCAAACCGAACACTTCGGCTCCATTCCTCCTGCCTGATTGGCCCTGGCTAATCTAATGTCTCAAATCTGCTTTGATTATGGGACTGGGCAGCGATCACATTTTGATGGGCTGCTTACTAAGTGTATAGCCACCTCAGATCACGCCGCTGGAATCAATGTCTCGATGAATGTACAAGCGAGTCCAGAGATGAATGAATACAGGATATTTGAGTTGAATATATTTCTAAACACCTTTGGAATACATTTCTGGCAGGTAGGTAGTAGTGAGTTCAAGCCGGACACATATATTCAATCAGTTCTAAACATCATTCCTCCATTTCGACATCCTCCTCAACCTCGAAGTCCTCAATAATCACCGCTATCTGTGCAGAATGCACTGCGGGCACTTCGGGTACCGGATTAGCACTGCCATGCTCATGGGAGTATGCACTCGGTATGCACAGTAGCTTCAAGGTTGTCAAATTGATACAATATCCTTCAGAGTAGTTCCCCATAGTTAGTGACAAAATACATGTCCCACTATAGACATACTTTTCCAATATTTGCAGTCAAGGACAGCATCCGTTGGGTTGCAGAGGCACGCAAAAACTGACGCAACGCGCTATGTCACACAATGTCACGCGTTTGGTAACGCTCGCGCGAGGACGCGTTTTTGAGGCACATGAATGCTTTCCTCGCTTTCCTCTGTTTCAGATGTTGAATAAATCAACTGAATCTGTGTTTTGGCCGAAGGATTTTTTCTAATCTTGCCGTATGGTCTCCCCACTATATGTATCTACACCAAATTTGGCTTCTCTCGAAATCCGTTCGGCCAAAACACAGGCAGGCTAATTCGGGTGGACTTTGCCTCTCAAGTCTGGCAGCACGATGGCAACAGCAGCCAAAAAATGGGTCGGCGTTTGATCATCACATTTTGGCGGGGTGACTTCATCAATAAACAAGTACAAACACTTTGGCCATTTGGACCGCGTTGCCCAGTCCCATTGATTAGATTGAAGGTCTTGTCCGACCTCGGTTTGATGGAGCATTTGAAAGCCGACGGATGACTGGAGTGCCATCTTGGTAGGGATATGCAGGATATATATCCAGACTCACCTTATTAGTCCAGTAGTCTGCTCAAGATCGATTTCACCAAATTCAGGGTCCCCCGATATATTGAACACAGCCAGCGCCATGGCGCAAGTGATAAAAATGGATGCATCAGCGAGGACACGACCTGCAGCGGCATTGGTCAGTTCAGTTGCTTTGGATGCTAAATAGTGAGTACATACCTGGGCAAATTCTGCAGACAAAAAATGGGTGACATTATTCTATTCCAAGACGGCCACGACTCACCTTCTACCAAAGCCGAATGTCAGATCACGCTGATCCAATTCAGCCTTTTCCCCATCCTTTGCAATGAACCGCTCGGGGTCAAAGACCATGGGGTTTGAGTACAATCGCGGGTCACGTGTCGTCTTCCTGGAATGAAATGAGTTCAACCAAGCTACGTGAATCAGGATATTGACCAGATATTCGCTATAACCTTCGGATAAAAAAAATCAACAATGCACAGTGGAACACCGATAGCGCTTACCAGACTCCCTTTAGGGAAGAACCACCCGTCATGAACGTTATCCTCCGTAACGCGATGTGGTATAGCTTTATGCAGCTCATTGATGAACCGTCTGCCAGTTTCAAATTAGAAAAAGTTAACTCTATCTGTAGGAGCAACACAGTGCCATCGCATGACCTCAAGAACCAACGCAGTGACATACGGCAGGTGCTCCATGTCAGAAAAACTGGGCAAGCGGTCGTTACCGACCACGGCATCGATCTCGGATTGGGCCTTGGCCTGGACGTCGGGGTACAGCACCATAGCTTTGAAAAAGGTGTAGATAGAGGAAACCGTCTGCGAAGATTGATCAGTAATTGGACGTACATGGTACACAAGATGTACTGTGTCTGAGCCACCTAGGTTGGATTTATTTTGATTCACTGTTCATGGATTGAAGCAGTAACATACCTGAGTATAACGAGGCAGCGAGCCATTTGATGTCGAATTCCTCTGCGGGAGAAACCTCTTTGTCCTGGAGAAGGCTTAATGCGAGAGATGGCTCTGCGGTACCTATAGCCTATATATGATTTTCAGCTACAATTGTCTTCCATGATTTTGGAAAAGATCATGACCATTTTCTGCTTGACAAGCTGGAATGGCTCCTCCACCATCTGTTGGAGCGATTCAGCCCACTCTTTTGCAGTCTTTTGAAACACAGCGCCAGGGAACCAGGACGGGACATGCCGGACTAAAGAGCTTTGCGATCAGCGACCAAGGAAAAAATTCACAAAGGAAATGAACGAACGGGCGGGAATCAGGTTCACAAGGAAGCCACCGGGGGAACTGGAAATTGAAAACTGGTTGATTGCAGTATCGACTAGCGTCACAAACGGATCGACTCCTTCGGCGACTTGGTATCCATAAGCTATTCGCAGAATGATAGCACCGGCAGTTCTGAAACTAATATTTAATCCTGCATTGGAAAGAGCGAGAAATAGTGGAGAACTTTTTGATATGATCCAGCAAAACTTCCGGTTCAGCACACACTCGCTGGAGGAAGCGATGCGTTTCCAATTCCTCGAGCGGCTCAAAAGCCGACATAGTGGCGTGGTTCCCAAACAACTTATGCGCAAGCCTGCGGTAGTTGCGAAATCGCACGCCGTATGGGGTGAGAGCCAGCGAATTCTTCCAACCAATCAACTCACCACCCATTTCCTGAATGAGAATACGAAAATTCAGAAATTGAACCGCGGGTGGAAGGAAGTTTGTTACTATGACAGGCCGATCGGAGTAGATAGAACTCTTCTTGTCCAGCATTTCCATGGCCACCTGCGTGGAATTGAGGATGGCAATTTGTTGTCCAAGTACTGAGACGGAGGATATGTCGCCTTGGGATGTAAATTATCGCGCCGAATGATGATATTAATATTCACCATAGGTCTCTCCCCACGCCGAGAATTTTACCCATTCTCTGACAGGAGCATCAGCATGACAACGGTCGAATAAGTGGGGACGCTGTACTTCTCAGTAGGCATATCTAGCAGGTTTCCCAGCAGCGGGAGGCGTCTCGGACCTGGCGGATGAGGAGGAGTCGAACGCCTCGTCAGAAGTCCGACGACGAGAACCAAGGCGAGTGCAGCCACAGCGAGATCCAACCAAGTCCAAGACATCGTAGATACTGAGGGGGGTGAAGGAAAGCCTGGGATCGGAGACATTGCCGAAGAACGATAATCAACTACTTAAAGACTTTGTGGATCCAACGCGTGCCGGTGAGACATTTTTAGGATCTCTTGAACTCTATATCGATCACAAAACAATCAGACATCAGTCAGTACTAGCGTCAAAGTCGGTGAAAGAACCGTCCGTGAGAGTTCGCGAGCAAAATTAGGTCTATGATTGCTTGAGTCCAAAAGAAAGCAAAGATTCACGATCCAAGACTGCGCGATACCCAGCCCGCTCATTCCAAGCTTTCTAACTTGGGAGAGTTTCTCAGAGATCTCGCGGGACCGGCTGGCGGAAGCGGAGTGCGAACCCGGTCGCTATGTGTAACGACAACGGCGTTCGGGACTCTTGGGTGGCACATTTGACATGGGAATTTTGCTCAGAGAGCTTGCGGGACCGACTGGGGGAAGTAGAGTGCGAGATTGATGGCCATGCGTAATCACCCCAGAAAAGGCAACTTTTAGATGTGGCTGAATATGATGACGACGAATGTGATTATGAATCTTTTAGTTTTGGTAATATCACCAGAAATTCAGCCGAAATAATTAGATTCCGCATGGCTGACATCAACTGAAATCATAATAGACCTGATTTGATTGGCTGATGATGGGCCATCACAAACGACGGGGTATACATATGTGGGGTGGCGTTGCCACGCCCGTGGCAGCGTGGCAATTCCAAAAGATGCAATCCCGCAAGAAGGCCGTCGCAAACGACGGGGTATTAAGGCTCCAATCATTTAGTTTTCGTGTACACATCTGGGTACACTACACGGAAAGGGTATGTAAACGTTTACAAACGTTTAAAACCGTTTATACACGGTATTTTTTTGGGAATATCAAAGTACGGGTTTTACGCTACAAATGCCATGCCACTAGCCTCTACCGCAGTCCAAAGTCGCGCGCTTGAGAAATCCAGCCTTGATCCACATCTTCGTCAACATAGCCTCCTTGATGGCGTGCGCTTTCAACGATCCGCGAGCTTCATGGCACATGTGCCGGGATCTTGAGAAGAGTCGTTCCACGGAGACACTTGTTCCCGGGATGGCGAGAAAGTCGCGCGCGTTTCTTGGATGAGAGCGAGATGGGTCGTGTCAGGTTTCTCTCCATTGGTGCCGTCGAGAAGGCGATTCGATGCCTTGCGAGAGCGGGATGCCGCTGAGCCCAGGGTCTGATCATGAGCCATAGTGGTGGGAGGAAATCAAAATTTCTGACGCGTCAGGTCACTGACTGTCACATTTTATAACCAGGGCACAGGGTATGCAGATGTTGAGCTGTTGAATAGCTGGTTCCGAGAGCGCCCGAGTAAAAGTGAGATTGTGAAGAGCAGAAAGGACGAGCAAAGAAAACCAAATCTGTTTGCCGCCACCAAATCGGCCTTCAATTTGAACGCCACACCAGTTCCACGACTCAGGGTATTTTTGAATCGTATAAACCATGTATAAACGGTTGTCTTACCGTGTACTCCCCTGGCCACATTAAACGGAAACAGAAACGGTTATTACGGTGTATAAACGTTTGCACACGGAACACTGGTTGAACATTTCAAGTTTTGCACTGAAAATTTTGGTGAAAAATGTTTTGAATTTTACAGTAATTTTTCGCCAAAAAAGTAGGTGAAAAACTTGAAACATTTTGGTGACCTTTTTGAACCTTGTGAAAAATTTCTGAAAAAGTGCTGAAAAAGTTTTGAAGTTCAAAAAATTCATGAAGAAGTTACAAGTTTTTCACTTGGTTTTTCACTGAAAAATTGCTGTAAAATTCAAAACATTTTTCACTAGTTTTTTCACCAAAAAACTTGAAATGTTCAACCAGTGGAAACGGTTGGAGCCTTACGGGGTATACATATTTGGGGTAGCCGTGGCAGCGTGTCAATTTCAATAACTTTCCCCTGGTGGGTGCCATTCGAATTCCGTCCGGAGTGCCGTTGATAGATGAACCAATGGCTTTTTGCGACGAAACCTACTTAGCGGGGTGGGTGTGCAGTCGGTGTTCGATCTACCACCGCCGTTATGTGTTTGGACCGAGATAAATCCCGCACGAAGCTATAGGATAGATGATACCGGAGGCAGTTTTTGCAATTTGGGACCGCACCTTGATCGTACAGCAGAAGCACTGAGTCATGCCGGCAAGTTGGCGGCAGGCCACCTGATTGTAGCCCGCGTGTCCTCAGCGACTCGGAGGGATCAATCGGATTCACTGGCATGGTCCGCATTAGGGCTGCCCGCCGTGCCCGTCTCGACGGTTGTACGGGTCCCGTGCGACGGGTAGGCGTCCCGCCACCTACAGCGACACCTACTTTATTACTAGACTCGTCACCAGTCTGCCTACAAATGGCAAAAAAAATGTGGCAAGCACTTTCCCGTGGGCAGACTAGTACTGGTATGGTGGCGGTCAAAACTTCATGTCACATTGCATTTTTGGTCAGATTCATCCAAGATTTGAGATTTGGAAGGAACATGGGGTAGGTTTATTGATAAAATTTTCATTTTGGAAAAATCGGAGCCACTCCTAACTTAGGGTTACAAACCGCAGATTTTGGGAAGGAAAAAAAAAAACTGTGTGTACCTAATTCGGGCCCTTGAGGACCAAAAAAATTGTATATACTAGACTTGGCCACCCAATTGAGCCTTTTTCTTCCACTGAGCCTCGGCAACCTCAATCTGAGCCTCGAGCTGGGGTAAAGTTGCAGGCTGGCCAACGGGGGGAAGAAATACCGGAGAAGGGATTAACTATGCATTCATAGTGACACATGCTGCTGTTAGAATCTTACCGGGTTTCACCAATCTGCAATGACGTGTTGCGTCTTCTTGTTTGAAATTAAATGGATATCTCCTGCACCACGCTCCTTCCATTCGGCACCATCAAATAGGGAAACTTCGTGGCCCTGGAGTCAGAGGTGAAATTTAGCGGAGCTGATGACAGTTCATCAGCTAAACAACGCATTCTGGTTTGGGATCTTTTGGCTTTGGCGCGGGTCTGACAGCCTTTTTGTCTTGGGAAGCATGTCTTTCATCTTTGGCAGGGCATCTTTCGGCGTCTTTGTCTTTCACCTTCATCTTACAACTTTGACACCGAATCTTGCCAGGGATCAATTATTTGTGCAGTAAATCGGGAATTTTCAGTGTATGTGCTTTTGTGGCATGTGTCCAGAAGTGCCAAGAAGTCGGGATGCAAACATATGGAAAGCCAGAGCACCACGCTTTGAACCAAATGATGGTGATGATTGCTGTCAATGGCTGGCCGCATGCTGAGGCAGTGATTAAGGTGAAATTGCAGATTCTAACAGAATGTTATCCCTGCTGTAGCGCATTGAAGACAATTGGATATGGACAATACACCCCCAAACCTGTCCTTCAGTAAAGTCAAGCAAATTATTCGGTTTTAGCCGTGATTTGGCACCTTTGACTGTGTTTTCATCTCTTTCAAAAGGCATTGAGGCGTCCCATATGCTTTTAATAAGCTTTTAGAGACCCCACGCCATATATGAAGCACTCCCCAGTTGCTGATGGAGTTTTTCCGTCTATAGTTCCCGCCAAGAACCGGGTGGGATGTTGAATCACAATCCAGACAAATCCCGCACCGGGAACTTCGATTTGCTTCCTCGAAAATACCCAGGACTTGCGTGGAGGGAGCTATAGAACACCCAAAGATAGTTTGTAAGCATATTAAAGGAGCTAGACTGTCGGAAAAGCTGTCTAACTGGTCTATTCAACCTATTGGCAACAAAGGACTGGACAGTGTAAAAGGCGGTATCCTTGGCTTGCTCATGTATCATTGGTAGTACACGGTAGCCATGAATAAATTTAAAAGATCAAAATTGAGGACACCCGAGTGTAGTGCTCACATTGCGTTGAGTCAAATATGATGAGCCACTTCGGGTATCTCAGTCATCTTGACCCCATCAATGTAGGCGGCATTTTCAACATCTATAATGTCTCTCACAGATCCATGCATGGATGCAAAGGTAGGAGAAGGTTCTAACGACAGCAGATCACTTCTGCCTCCATTCTTGGTTGCTGGTTGGACAACTTGGAATAATGGGGTGCATTATACTTTTTCTTCTCTCTTGACAGGTGTTAAATGAGGTTTAAATTCGTTTCAAGTAACTACAATACATAGCCTTTGACTCAGATTCCGCTAAAAAGTAGAATTCATCCCATTGAAGTCCATTTCAACTTACTGCCTTAGGTAATTGGCGGCTGTCACCCGCACTTCCGGCACTTCCACCAATCATTTGTTTCAAAGTGTGGTGCTCTGGCTTTCTATACAAACGGGAAGACTTGATCTTGAGTCGGACTTGCACTTTCAAGTGCCGAAATTCATCCCCAGTCCATTTGAAACTCCGCTCACGGTCCGTGCGCATGATCATGATGATGTGATCTTTGATCATTTTGATGCTCCGTTCATATGCGCCTGTATCGAAAACATTTGCTGCCTCTTCCGTAGCTTGGCTCTGGCACCTCGGCACTGAGAAGACAAGGCCCGATTCCACACAGAGCGCCTCTTGTACTGCTGCTCCCTGTATCCTCCTGGAGTCCTCTCTCGCGGAGTTGGTTATACGTTCAGATTCCCGGCGATCTCGAGGGCCTCCTTCTGTTCATGCGCCGCGTCGCATTTATGCCGTCTGTGGCTATTTCAACTCCGCGTTGCATCGCTTTGAGCCTTTGAGCCATATGTGGCATATCTGTTCATCTCCGCGTTGATTGTGTTATCCGCCGCTGTGGCATGGCTTCTAAACTTGATACGGGCAATACCACCCCTGCAAAATGCAGATCACGTGGGGTGTCTGCGCCGGTTTTGCCAAGATGGTATGGCTGTGCTGAAAATGTATAGCTACTTTAGTAGAGCTGTTATGCTGTGTAGTTCTGTGTTTTTGCGCTTTGCAGGGCGCCGCCGTTCGAACCCTGGGCTATGTGTCTTTTTTTCCGGCCATATACTCGCGTTCCCGGGCATTCTACGGGTTTCAAATCCATCCCATCGTCAAATCATATCATTTCATTATTGCCCTAATTTTTCTGCACCCGGCATGTCGAGCATGCATGCCATCTATGCCTTTCCATCCCTTATGTCACATTTTTCTGTACTTGTGTTTGAACTCAGGCAGAACAAATGCGGTGTTGATCCCATGCTTGTGCTTCCTTGTCCTCATTGATATGCAGAGGAATATCTGCTGTGGTGGTGGCAGAAGTCCAAAGTATGGACAACTCTACGACTTGGATTATGTACTCATATCATAGAAAAAAAGTGACATACTCTGGGGTTCGAACGGCGGCGCACTGCAAAGCGCAAAAATACAAGACTACACAGCATCACAGCTCTACCAAAGCAGCTATACATATTCAGCAGAGCCATACCATCTTGGCAAAACCGGCGCGGACACCCCACGTGATCTGCATTTTGCAGGGGTGGTATTGCCCGTATCTCTAAACTTGCCTTACTGACTTTATACTTAGCACTCTCGGCGTTGATTCGGAGATGTAGTGTTGTGATGCTTGTGACCGGGTGAGTGGTTCCTTGATTGTCTGGTCCTTTCTCACACTTGCGCTTTTGGCTAGTGAGTGGGTTACTCTGGCAGAAGAAAGCAACGCTACCTGACCGAGCACTGTCACCCATCTCGATGCTCGCCCACGGAGGATATACAAAGCTCTTACCGCAGGTACATTCCAGTGCCCGTCACATTCCGTTTAAACCTGGTACATTTGCGCTAATGTGCCGCCTTTTGGTTCAAACGAGGCACTTGCCCTTCTGGGATGTGTGATGCACCGGCAATACTTTTCTCTTCCTTACCACCACCAATCCTGCTCACTGCACCGATCCGACCCCCCGCCAGGCTGAACCACAATATTAACACACGTTCAAGCCGTTGCTGGGCAGTGAAGAGATGCGGAGATCATGATGGAGAGCCGTGGTTGGCTGGCGAGGCTTAATGTACGTCGCAGTCGCGCTGAGCGTTCTCTGGACCCGTGAGATTGATCGAGAACGCTTCCAAGGGCTACAAAAAAACCCTGGCATCCACATCGTCTGTAGCTCGCGCCGTCTACGCCAGACTTGAAGCTGAGCAGCAGGTGCTTCGACGCACCTGAGCATGCGCAATGGTGGTTTTCACTGGATGGCCCACTGGCACTCAGTGTTGCGCGCGCACTACACCGCATTTTTGCGCTCACCTTGCACTGTAGGCCTCCGTCGTCGCACTTCCTGCCCATTCGTGGTTCATATCGCCGATGATACATTCCTCTGATCGCGAGTGTAATTCCCCCCATATGCAGTCCTCCGCATCTTGCGATAATATCACGTATTCATGCACCTCCTACCCCCAGAAATGTATTAGACTACTACAATTCATGCCATTTGTCTTCATTCTTTGTTGTCCCCTCAAATATTTATTATCTTGCTAGGGTTGACGGCCCAGTGGAGCAAGAAATTCAAACCAGCATCCATAAAAGACCAGTTCCAGTGATAAATTGCTTTTATTTTTCAACTGTCTTCACAAATGAAACATCTGCCTTCTGCCTTGAGACATTGCCGCTCAACCTCGGCAAGTCTGGTGCCGTCGCCATTGCGCCAAGCAGGCTCGGCAGAGCTCAGAGGCCGGTACATTGACTTCCCGATCAATGTACCGAGCATTTGCACGGACGGCACATTCACGGCAAATGTGCCGGGCTTCAACCCAATGTGCCGTGCATTCGGCGCAATGTACCGTGCTTGGAATGTACCTGCAGTAAGAGTTTTGTTGATCCCGTCGCCCACACCGGCCAGCGACAACCCCTTCCCGTCTGCCACGACATCCACCGCGCACTCCTCCACGCCCTTCTCCGCCCGTGGTCGCCCCGTCAACCTGCGCCAGCAGTCGCAGACGCGCACGCTGGTACTTCGCGCACAGAAGCTGTGTAACTGGGAACTCTATCACCCCCTGCGCACCGCGCACCGCCCCTCTCTCCTCCGCCGGGAAGGGTGCCCGACTACCTCCTCTTCCCATCTGCCTACCCCCACGACACTTGTTCTATGACTAAAACGAGCCCGGCCCGCGATGTGCTACAGTAGTGGCCCGATTATTGTATATTATGCCAATAAACCATTTATAATACATCTTAGTGGTCTTTAAGTCTCCTTTAGCTCTCTTCAGCGTCTTTGAATGGTGTTTGTGAAAGACGTGAGTGGTCTTTGGTGTCTTTCAAAGATGCCCCGTATTTTCTAACCAAAGTGAACCTAGTTTCGCTTGGGTAAAATCCGTATTTAGCGTCTTTGACGTCTTGCCCAAGATGCCAAAGACGCCGAAGCGGAATGTGTTATTTTACTGATGGCGACCCTCGGATATATCACCGGAAATTACGACAACAAAACAGCCTTGGCGTGAGTCTTCAAAGATGGACGCAAGATGGACGAGGATGGATGTTGTTGCGCATATTTGTTGCTCGACAACAATGACATAAGCCGGTGCTTCTTGATCTCTGACATGGCCGACGAATTCTCGTTTCCTCCAGAATTGGAGCGAGAAATCTTTGAAACCACCGCCATGGCTTATCCAAAGCTCATTCCAACATTACTACTCGTCTGTCATCGAGTTCATGCCTGGCAAGTCTTTTCAAAAGAATCTCCACCTGAAGATGCATTGTTGATATGCTGGCGCCTGCAATAGGATTGAACCGTTCCTATACAAAGTGCTTCGAATGGATAAAGAGCACATCATGCGCGCTGTTGCGGCGGCGTTGAAATCTAGGCC
The DNA here is from genome assembly GCA_029204085.1 of Mycena sp. CBHHK59/15. Taxonomy (NCBI): domain Eukaryota; kingdom Fungi; phylum Basidiomycota; class Agaricomycetes; order Agaricales; family Mycenaceae; genus Mycena; species Mycena sp. CBHHK59/15. The sequence continues at coordinate 148,535 of JARGXW010000224.1, forward strand.
AGCCATTTTCTTTCAAAAATCCGTACGACATCTCTTGCTACTCAACTTCTCTTCCGGACGAATGGGAAGGGAAACAAGTGCTGAACTACTGCGAGCTCTCTCACGCATCGACAATATCGTTATCATCAGATACTCTGCTTCAGATTATGGACTTCACCGCAGCCTCGGCGAGATACGCATACACAGATTGGGGCTGTTTCTGACTTGGGACCTTGGATATTACGTGGACTTGAAGAAGACCATGTTCCTATCCGTCACTCATCTGATCATACACCGAGAGTATGCAAACCCTGATAATGAAGGCTGGCAACAGTGGTCGCACCTCGGGTCCCTTCCCGCCCTCACGCACCTGTGTTTCTCGGAAAATATCTCCAGCTTTATCCTGTCCCACGTTCTCTCTCACTGCGCCAGACTTCACGTCTTCGTGACGATATGGATCACGATGTGGTACGCACACGGCAGGCAGACAGCGGAAGCGTTTTCCGAGGCACTTACTATCACCGATTCGCGGGTTGTCCTGATGGTCGTGGCAGACTACAATGCTGACTGGGAAGTGGGTACACAGGGCGGGGATGATTTCTGGGCGCGCGCGGATGAATTTGTGGCTCGCAAACAGCGGGGTGAAATTAAAAGTATGGTTATGTTTCTTCAACCAGCGAAAGATAACTTACCCAGGGATCTTCAGCCACCTGTTACTTCCTTGACGATACCGACGATAATGATGTCGACCATCCTTTATGAGGATGCTTTTATCAGGTTTAGTTTCCCCTTCACCACTGTAATTGTATTCTCATGGATGATTGCCCCCTGCTCATATTCAGACAGTACACTTTGCCTAGTTTTATTTTTGAGCAGCTGGTCCTTGACCGAGATGCTCGGCCTTGAATATCTTTGATTTTCATTCAGCCCTCAACTGCATCTCCTAGAGCTAATCATTGAATGCCAGAGAACCAATCGAAGCGTCCCGTGTTCGGAAAGCTGGTTTCTCGCAGCTGAAACCAGGTTGAATACCAACGAGCGTGTATATTTTGTTCAACGGTATGGAAATCGTGGTATGGAACTCACATCATCCCACCACGATCAGCAGATATTGATCATCTGTGTACCAAGCTCTCCGGTAGGAAAGACTCCCACACGCCCGCTCAAGCCCTTCACCACCTCACCCAATTGCTGCCTCACAGCCTCACGCTTCATATAATGTTTCGCATGCGCCGATACATCCGCCAGGCGCTTCCACCGCCCCAATTTAATATTCTGCATCCCCTGGTCCACATTAACCCGCGCGCCCCGCGGAAGCGCTTCTCCATTTCCTGGTTCGTCGTCTCACAGTCGGTCGCAATTGCAACCATCGCACGAATCACATCGAGGGGTATGACACGCTTCAACAGCGAATCGCTGCCGTCCGCAGTTGGCCTGTGCTGATGCTGAGGATGCACACGACGCGCTGTTTCGGCCGAGGCCGCCGTCGATGAATCCCTCTACACGCGGCCCAGCGCCGATTTCGATGCGCTTGAAGAACGTCGGGGCAGCGGACGTCGCACGCGCGGCCCCCAGATTGTGCACCCCGCGGCCGGCCCGTGGCGGCTGTCGTAGGTGCGGAACAGTACAGGGATGTTCCCTGTCAGGTTGTGTGCGCTCCGGGCGCAGACAAAACTGGAGGCGTCAAGTATTATAAATTAGGATACACGACCGGCGCATTCGGTGAAACGAGATAACGCAAGTCCAGCACATAGCGTCCCCCGCCCGAGACTCCTTAATCGGCTCTTGTGGATCCTTGGATGGAGAGTCCTCGCGCACAATTTCTTGATTGCGGCTTCCAACCGTGACGCCTTGAACCTCCCGTCCTGGCCAGTAAGCTTCGTCTCTGAGAACACTTCATGGGCCAGGTTCTGGTACGCCTTGATTGCGTCGGCCACGGGCATCCGCGGACGCCCGAGCATCAGCCCAATCAGCCTGTCGTAGACGAGAAGAAATGGCAATTTCAAGTGTAAATTCATATATTCACACCCACCGGTGCGGCGAACTTTGCTCGAAAATGCAAAGGTGTCTATCGTTTGAATTCTCACTTAGCTTGAATCGCGCCTCGGTTGGTAAAAACGACACCAACACCACGTTTATTTCCGCCACGCACGGTGTTCCACCGAGACAGTGGTTTCCAATACGGTTTTCATGGATACCAACCAACCCCAACAGTAGACGGAAGATGGGCTGCGCAACAACTTCAGAGCGACGAGATGTTCTGCCGAGATGCCGGCACCCTTGCATCGCCACTGCACACCAATAATCCTCAATCCGCCTTTCCTTCTCCTCACAAGCCGCTTGTAGGATACACGATTCAGGAAGAATTCTGGGAGGACAACGTCGCCGCAATCAAGTATTCCTCCGGCCAGTGGGCCCGGTCGTATGGCTCCATCTACCACGGTTCCACCGTAATGAGAACGCGACAGATCGGCGGCTCCATGTCGGTCAAGTTCCAAGGTCCGTCGCAGTCCTTCTGGGCACACCGAGGCTTAGAAACAGCGACCTCTCCTTCAAGGTTCTGCAATCAAGTTCATGGGAGCTCAGGGATGGGACCACGGCAGTTTCGTCGTCAATCTGGATGGAGAGGAAACCACCGTTGACGGATATTGCTGCGGTCCCAACGGAGGATCCGCCCAAGTGGTTCAGTTCGAGGCGACCGGTCTCAGTACCGCTGAACAGGTTTTGAACGTCATCAATCTCGCCGCCGGCCCAAGCGGAACTGTCCTTGAGGTTGACGCCCTGCTGTGAGTCTTTTCTGTGGGATCGAGTACACGACGACGGGCGGCTCGTTCCCTGTCTCCGCCTCGAGATGTTTGAGCGGATGGTCTATGCGTCCCTGCAACTTCGATGCGGGACAGGTGGACGCGTGCATCGTCGGCGCTGGTCTTCAGGTCATGGTGGCAAACAGCCAACGCCGTTCAAAAGCTCAAAAAAACATCGTGTTATATACAGTCAGTCATCGTACAGAGAAAAGCATGCAATGAGAGTGTGACGGAAGCATGAATGCACGAGTTCCGACACACGGAAATAGGGCAAAGTGACTGTTTTAAGTAGTAGATTGACCGAAGAATTCTAACTACAGTGCAAGTCACCACCTCTCTGCACGTGTTTTTCACAGTCAAAGAAAAATTTGTAATTTTTTCCTGATTTTCTGAGCCACGAAACCGGCCAAAAGAATGCGATTGATCACAAAAACTCATTTTTTCCCACGGTGTTTCACTTTTTTCGAGGTCCGAAAAAATAAATTGTCTCCTGGTGGGTTTCCTGGCCGTGATCAAGTTTAACACATCTAGAAGTGTCCTAGATGTGTTCACCCTTGCATTCGGAGATGCCCTTGGGTCCCTGTGAGCGAACCCTGGTCAGGCGCTCGGCCGTCTCCGAAATGCACGTGACCGCTAACCCTACCCGATATGGGAATCCGATGCCATCATTAAGGTTTGTTTCACTTTTCTGAGGGTGAAAAAGTCAAATCTTTATTGAGCAACTAACCAAGCACAAGCTGTGTTCTTTAATGTTACTTTAAGTGTTTCCAGGTGTTTTCAGACCAACCCAAGATGAGGGCATAATGTTATAGCGACTTCAAAGTTTTGACTTGTTTACTGCCAAAAGCGGAACCGTGATGTGATGACATGCACTGTACAGGTACAGGCTTTTATATACGAGAGTGGTGGCGGTGTAGATAATCAGCTGCTGATGCCATCAAAGATCGGAGCCGCCACGGAAAGAAACGGGAAACGAGTGAATGTCGACGGTCCACAGGATGCGCGTCGAGTGGTGAGCGCTGAGCTAGGGAATAAAGGACGTGAGTGGATACGGAAGACAGGAAAAGAAAAGAAAGTGATGGGGACGATGGGGACGTTACGAAGTGACGGTCACGTTCGTTACAGACCCGCAGGAACACACAGCGCCCTCCCCAAAATAAAAATGTTAGGCTGGTCGAGTGGGGATTAAATTTTGTGCGGAAGATATGAAGTATAAGGGCACAGTACGGAAGCCAAGACAACACCCGTGAAACGAAGAGAAAGTCGGTGGCGGGAGCAAGGCGGGAGAGGAGACGGGCATGTCGGAGATGCCATCAGTGATGACACATGGCCTGACACTTGACCAATCGGTACGACGTGAGCTCGCGTGGCGCGCAGGGCTCCATTCGTAACCTGTCATGTGAACCACTGTCTTACATCTCAGAATCAGATAAAGTCTTAAAGGTCAGCTGGCAAACTTCCTTGATCCCCACCATGCTCAACCCGAAGCTCAGCACAGTGCTGCTCCTCGCGAGCAGCGCGCTCGGATACGGCGTTGGAGTCCAACACCGCCTGCGACAGCTGAGGTCCCCAACGGATCCTTTAACGTTTCCAGCTGTCCCGGATACTCTCTCCAGTCCTTGTCCGAGACCAAAAACGGCTTGACTGCCAAGCTGAACCTTGCGGGAGCCGAGTGCAATGCATTCGGAAAAGACGTCGCCAACCTGACGATTCAAGTCACTTACGAAACCGAATCGAGGTGAGCGTCCCCTGGCACCTTTTGCATATCTAACCCGCAGACAGACTTCACGTCAACATATTCGACACCGCGAATTCCCAATTCACCATCCCAGAGTCCGTCTTCGTCCGGCCCAACGCATCGGGCTCCAACAACGCCCGGAAATCCGACCTGGTATTCAACTACGACGCGACGCCCTTCGCGTTCTGGATCACCCGACGTTCTGCACCGGGCGCTGCGCCGCTTTTTGATACACGTATATCTTCTTTGCCTGCTACCCCGATCGCGCCTGTTATTGTGGACGACAACTCGACCGCTTTGGACGGCTTTCCGTTGGTGTTTGAGAACCAGTATCTCCAGGTGGGTCATGGTGGCTATCTTCGTGTGACGTGATTTTGACACGTTGGCAGCTAACGTCTGCGCTGCCTTTGGGCGCCAACGTGTATGGACTAGGTGAAGTTGTCGCGAGTAGTGGAATCAGACGCGACGTGGGCACTGATGGAGGAGTCGGCACAATTCAAAATGATTGGGGTGCGCGTTCTTTTACATTGAATCGGCCTGAGACTGCGGCTCATGCTATGTATTTCGGCAGCGCGGGACATCGCCGACCCAATTGACCAAAACATGTAAGCCTAAATTTTCTTTCAGCAAGGATCCTCTCTGACAAGGCCACAGCTACGGGATCCACCCGATCTACTTGGAGCATCGCTTCAACTCTACGACCAACAAGTCTCAGTCGCACGGCGTCTTCTTGCTGAAGTAAGTGCACCCAGCGGAACTACTCGAAAGGCCTCTGACGCGTTTATGTCTGTAGCGCGAACGGCGCAGACATCCTCCTCCTCACCCCGCCGTCCTCCAACGCGTCCCTGATCGAATACCGTCTCATCGGAGGCACGCTCGATTTCTACTTCATCTCGGGGCCGACCCCGCAAAAAGTGATCGAGCAATATTCCGAGATCGTCGGTAGGCCCACCTGGCAGCCATATTGGGGCTTCGGGTTCCACCTCTGCCGCTGGGGATACGTCAGTATTGACGCGGTGAAGGAGGTCGTGGCGAAGATGCGAGCAGCGAACATCCCGCTGGAGGTGATGTGGAACGATATAGATTTGTACCATGCGTTCAGGGACTTCACGTCCGATCCGGTGAGCTTCCCGGGCAATGAGATGCGGGAGTTTATTGGAGAGTTGGTGGGTCGTCTTCTGTGATGAGGTGTATATTTGGAAACTGATTTAGTGGGAATAGACGAAAAATAACCAACACTGTCAGTATTCTGGCTGGTCTCTGCACACTGTCACCGCTCACAAGGACTACAGACATCCCCATCGTAGACGCTGCCATCCCAAAGGAAATCAATAGCACGGACTTTGTGAGTGTTATCACCCCGTTTTTCTATCCAGTCTGACCTGATCGCCCTACAGTACGCCCCTTACGCCAAAGGCACCGACCTGTAAGCACTCTTGGTTTTATCTCCCGCATGAAGAACACTGACGGTCTTTTCAGTGATGTTTTCATCAAGAACCCGGACGGTACAGAGTACATCGGTCAGGTCTGGCCTGGTTTCACGGCAAGTCTCTCGTCGCTCGCACTCCCTCGCCGCTCATGATCATGTCTCTCCGCAGGTCTTCCCCGACTGGTTTGCCCCCAACACCCTTGGTTGGTGGACCGAGTCTTTGAAGAATTGGAGTGCGGCGGGTATTGAGTTCAGCGGTGCGTCTCGAGGCGAGTTCCGCGGAGGGACTTTGCTGATTTCTGCGCGGATAGGCATCTGGCTGGACATGAACGAAGCGAGTTCGTTCTGCGATGGCTCTTGGTGAGTGCGAATGGCGTATGTCCGGTAATTCCGACTCACCTGGACTTGGGCTCAGCGGAACTGGAATTGACATCAGCAATACCTCAAGTACGTCGTCCGAATTGGTATTGTACGTCAACACTCTATTTACGGCGAGCTTTCTAGCACCGTTCATCTTACCCGGGGAGCCCGGGAATCCCGTCTCCGACTATCCTGAAGGGTACAACGCAACGATTTCGGGGCCGAGCGGCAACATTACCGTCAATGGCACGTTGACGTACGGTGCTACGGCTGCTCCTCCTTCTACTCTCTCCGCGCGCGGAATCGGCGCCGGAAACCAGACCGACATCGCCATCAACACCCCTCCGTACGCTATTCACAACGGTTCGTACATACATACATATCCATGCTTGCGTTGCGCTTGCTCATTGGGTGTCTCGCCTTTAGCCAATGGAAGACTCTCGATCCACGCGCTTGCCACGAACGCGACGCACGCGGGCGGATACGCGGAGCTGGACGTGCACAACCTTTGGGGATTGATGGAGGCCGAAACGACGCACAAGGCGCTGAAGGCGGTCCTCCCCGGCAAACGGCCCTTCATCATCAGTCGCTCGGCGTTCGCGTCTGCGGGTAAATGGGCTGGCCACTGGGTGCGCTTCGTCTCTTCTCGTACTGTGTTTAGACGATGCTGATCCTGGGGCGCGCAGCTGGGCGACAATTACAGCAAATGGCAGTACATGTACTTCTCCATCCAGGGGATCCTGCAGCACCAGATGTTCCAGATCCCGTTCGTCGGGGCCGACACGTGTGGTTTCAACTTGAACTCGGACGAGGAGCTGTGCAATCGGTGGATGCAGTTGGCCGCGTTCACGCCCTTCTACCGGAACCACAATATCAAGGGCGCGATCCCGCAGGAGCCGTTCGTGTGGGACAGTGTGGCCAATGCGTCGCGTACGGCTATCGCTATTCGGTACGCGCTGCTGCCCTACTGGGTAAGTCTTGCACTTCTCCATGACGGATTCTCGCTAATCACTCTTATCTGTTTAGTACTCTCTGTTCGCCAACGCCTCCACGAGCGGGACCCCGCCTGTGCGCGCGCTGTTCTGGGAGTTCCCGGATGAGCCGGAGCTCTTTGCTGTTGACCGCCAGTTCCTCGTCGGAAGTGATATTCTAGTCACGCCTGTGTTGAACCCGAACGTTTCGAGCGTCGATGGTGTGTGGTTTGCGTACAAGCGATTGAAACACTCTGACATTGTTTTATAGGAATCTTCCCTGGACGCGGGAAGACAGTGTGGCGCGACTGGTACACAGGCGCCGTGCTGAAGGCCGCCGTTGGCGCCAACACCACCCTGTCTGCTCCGCTCGGTCACATCAACGTCCACGTCCGCGACGGCGCCGCCATCCTCCTCCACCAGACGCCCGCCTACACGGTCGAGGAGACGCGTCAGGGTCCATTCGCGCTGCTCGTCACGCAGTCCGCCGACGGGCACGCCTTCGGCTCTGCGTACCTCGACGACGGCGTGTCTGACCCCCCGGGCCCGAGCACCACCGTCACCGTCCAGGCGAGCGAGGGAAGCGTCAAGATCTCGAGTAACGGGAAATTCCACGTCGCGCAGAAGCTCGCGGAGGTTACGATTCTGGGCGTCGCGAAGAAGCCGACGGCGGTGTCGGTTGGTGGAGCGGCGGTGAAGAGCTTCACGTATACGAGCGCGCAGCAGAAGGTGGTGGTGACGGGAGTCGGCGTGGACTTGAACAAGGACACGACCATTTCCTGGAAATGAAGGAGATGAAATGTGTAAAGTAACGAACGACATTTTACACGTCGCGTGAGTATGGCACATGTAGTGTGTAAAAATTAAGTTGCCCGCACCTTGAGATGAAAACTGGGAAATTGCCCACACCTTTGGGAACCTGCCCACAACTTCGAGCAAAACCGCAAAACTTCCGACACCTTAAAACGTTGGGACAAAGACAAATTTCGATGTTTACAAGTTTTTGCGTACAACTTAGGGAATGCTCGCACCTCGGAAGAGACTTGGTTCAAAAACATGAATTTTGATGCATTTGATCGGAACATTGATGCCGATTGATGCCGAAATCCATAAACGGATGTGAGAACCTACAAGAACATAAGAAAACTCTGAAGGCTGTCAGAATCCACTAAACGTACCTATCGGGATGGCCAAGATTTAATATTACTTCCCCAACTATCTTTAACAGATGTCTATCGACATTATGAGTTCGAGGACTGCCAATGGGTTTGTCCTCCTCATTTCACACGTCCAAAACCGGAGGTTAATCAATTTGGTGCCTCAGATAGCTATGAATCGATTCAAAACATCTGGAGATACCCCCGGGCTTAAGGGAAGCTCCAAAGTGGCCCATGTAAGAATTGATGGCTGTTGCCGCAAGCCGTACTGATGGGATCAACCATCAATCATAGCCGAACATGTGGGTAAGCACAGTGAAGATGTAAGCAAAATGAAAGTTGCCGACAAGAACCAGAAGTTGTAATCAATCAAGGTGTGCCCAGCTTGTAAGTTGTCATCAAAACCCTGTAAAATACACTAATTTTTACACAGTATTTTGCCCATACGTGAGAGACCATGACACACATACATGCATCTCGCATCTCTCGTCTTTATGTGCTCTCTCGAATCAACAACAAAACAAGCCGGCACCCACGACGTCGGCATCTGACCGCAGTGACACACCTGGCAGCATGCCAGAGATATCTAGGGTAGATTGTACATGTTTTATTTGGCTGTTGCTTCCATAGATGTGTCATCATGGTGTCTTTTCACTGCTACACCCTCCCTGCTGTGAGCCCTGTTGGCTCATCTCCGGCCCCTGAGACTCCAGGCAGTCTCCACTGCATACATCTGTCCTGGTCTACTGAGAATGGTTTAATGATCTGAACTGCACAGTCATAGGTCTGAGTTGGGTGTTCAAGCGCCGCCCGGATTTGAACCTCGCTCGATTCACTGTCGAGTTCAATGCACTTGCTTTTCATATCTCAAGTATCTGACACTGGATTGGTTTCCTCGTATTAATAGTGGCAATTCTCCGGCAGCATGCCCAGTGTTTGATTGAACCGCTCTCATGAGCAAGTCAAATTAACTGAGTGTACGTGTCGCGGAGTACAATATAATCAATGGTGCACATGGCTGATTACAGTAATTACCAGGTGTTAACGGTGCATTCAGATCATCCAAATCTCACTTCCAGTGAGCCGAGCACATTACCATCCTCTATTCAATAGTGGAATCATCACAAATCTCAGGAAAACCACGTGGATGATGTTTTCCTGGTCAACTCGAGGCAAGAATAGTGAGTGTTCATATCACAGAAGCCTGACATCGCCTCCATGACTCGCTACCACATTTCCCCTTGTTTCACCTGCCCGCCAACTTCCTCCCACCCTCTATTACATTTGTATGGCAGAAAGCCTCGCAATCCTCAACGTTATCAACACCATCGAGCTGAATATTTGTCCAGCAGCGGTATGCTTCCCCGGACCTTCCATCTCACACTGACCTCATCCCCAGGAAGGTCGAATTGTTTTTCTATGGTATTCCATCGCCGACAGGGCACAGGTGCAAATGCGGTTCTGTTCTGTTTCTACATGCAGGTCCTTTATACCCACCCACGCGCCCACCAGCACGGCCTATGGGTAGCTACGACCTTTCTATTTCTCGTGCACGGTGCACTGTGCCCTCCAAATTGCGAGCACAATCTTGGACAACAGGACTGTGGTGGAAGAGTCATACGGAGATCCGGCTGTGGAGAATAGAAGCTGCCAAGTCTCGGATGCCATTCACTGGGCAGTGGATGTGTTGTTTGTGACAAACAAGAACTTGGGTCCTATATTATTCTCAATTCAACAACTTACATAGGGTTGAACGCACCGTCAAGCTTGTTGGCAGAACAGCATCTTTATTAGTTTTCTGGAATCTACCCTCACCTCTTCCTGATTACAGCCCAGATCTTCCGATGCTACGCTGTATGGAGTTTCCAGCACAAGGTTATTGTCGTGCCAATGTGGCAGTGGCCGCTGCCCATGGATGTGGCTGTGCATAGGTAGATGGGGCATGTTTGTAGCTTAGAAAGCAGCTTTTTGGTTGTTCCCGTCCCATGAAGCCCCGCTCAGTCTGATCGCCGTTGCACTGCCTTCAAGACATCTCCGGGACTGCTCCATAGTGGTGATCGAGAGTGCGATCTGAACCCATGCCATCCATCGGCCCCTATTGTCCTGATCGTACCAAATTAGCTTTTTTTTCACTTTTTGCTTTCTGCCTCGTGCCATCTCCCCACCCTCTCTCTCACTCTTCGTGACCCCCCGACTGAACGAACGAACGAACGAACAAGCGCTGGCCCCCACGACAAGGAGCTCAGCGAAGCGCAGAGCCAGCAGCATACCGCGGACACACGACGAGACTGAAGTTGCAGAGGAATCCGTGCCACTCGAGGAAGTCCAAGGCCGACCCAGCCTACCTTCCCCAGGTACCACCCCCCTTTGTACCACTGGGCTCGGACTCGGTCTAGGCGCCGCTTTCGTTGGACTATGAGCACCCATCTCACCTTCGACCTTCTACAGACGAGCATCTTTGCCTGGCTCACAAGACCCGACACCAGACTCGTCCCCACTCCCGCCTCTCACACCCTCACCCGTTGCGCAGCTACCACTTGCGATCGTCATCACACAGACGGCAAAACCATTGATTCAAAAACAAACGACTACCAGACGTGCACCAATGTCTACGGGGCCCACTTTCACGGGAAGCGGGATGTCTGCTGCGGCCGCTATCGATTTCATAAAGGACGTACGCCTCAGATTCCGCGACAGCACGGTTAACGATGTGGAAAAACTCGAAGAAGTGGGAGACCACTTTCGACACGGACCGCCGGCAGACGTATGGTTCCGCGTGTCAACCTTCACCACATGGGCCGCGTTTACGCGCACCTTCGAGGAGAGGTTTGCTGGGATGGCTCCGATGGTGAAACCCTGCCCTCAGCTTATCGCTGAGTTGGCAGGTATGCGAATCACCACCGAGCATCTTGCAGCGGATCATGTACTCGTCGGCGGGGAGAAGATTGCCCCCATGGTCGAATTCTGCTTGCACCTGAGAGAGGCAGTCCTCGACGCGAGCACGGGGAGTTCGAGCGAAGGTGTATGAGTGTTTCATGCAGCATTACCTGTAGGTATACGTGTCGCAGTCAGCACCGTGCCCGCAGACTGGGACGCGGTGCTCGTGGTGCTTAAAGTCTTGGGGAGATGACCCGCGTGATGCAGAATGTGCATCAGGCGCCGAGGACCGCGATGACTGTGACCATGAACACGCCTGTGGCGAACCAGAGCGCGCTGGCGGGGGGGGACCAGTCGGCGGCAGGGGGAGGAGGAGGAGGGTGACTGTGCTTGAGGAAGGACCCTATACCCGTGGGCACGGAAGAGCAATGTGAACGTCTGCACAAAATCATGACCGACGGGAATGCAGCACAGGCACTGAGCAACCCTACAGGCCTAGCACTCTACACCACGCAGATCGCAGACTGGAACCGCACGAATGGTCACATTGCGCCAGGGTCATGGGCAATTTGGTCGACAGGGTACCTGCTCTCGCCCGGGACGGCTAAGCCGTGCAGCGGGGAGTGCTGGAAGTGCAGGGTGTGCTCATACCCCCCGCACAGGACCTGCCTGGCGCCCCTCATCCCGGTTCTCCAGCGCATGTATCGCACATATTGCGGGACCTGGTTTGGGAGGATTCATACGCCGGTTGCGGCGATGAATTACGTCGACATGGTGGAAATTGAGGGACTTCCGTGGGTGCAGGGGGGAGGTGCGGAGGACGGCGGAGGGCCAGAGGGTTTTGGACAGGGACTGTAGCGCGTGGCCAGCATGCAGTCCCAAGTCCTGGCCGTATTGGAGGCTCGGGCGTACCATCTTGTGCATCGATAACAGTTCCAAGAATCGAAATTGTTGACATGTACCTGGTGGACCCGAGTAAGCGCGAAGAAACGAGCCCGCCGTTCATGCAGTGGATGAGCTTTGGTGGACCGAGAGGGGAGAAAGTGTGGTGCTGGGCCTGCTTGACACGGGGTGCCAAGTCGGCGGGATGGACCGGGGGTTCTACAAGTCATGGGCACAGCGTTTGGGGAAGATGGGGCCCCCGACGCGGCACTTGTGGATGGCGAACGGAGACGAGGTGGTACCGGATGGGCACTGGGTAGGCACGGTCAAGATGGGCAGCTTGTCAATCCATGGCGCATTTGACATCTTTGATAGAAAGGGGAGCTGGCAGATCCTCTTCGGCAAGCCATTGCAGGCAGCGATGGGCTTCGTACACGACGTGAATGCGGGGGGACAGAGCGCGACCTTGCGGAACCAGAATCCGGCGGTGATGAGGGGACGGATAGATGCTGCTATGGAAGCAGCTAGGAAGCCTTTACGGGGGGAAGTTCTTGCGAGAAACCCCCCACAAGGCGAGTCCATTCCGAGTCCGCTATGGGAACCATTGACCCACACCAGAGTTCTGGAGATGAACAGGACACGGCAACGGCGTACATGCAACGCGATGGGGAAGCAGTAGCGGAGATGGGCGGTCTTAATGGGGATATCAACGACAGCGAACATGGCGAGGAAGCATGGGCAGGCGAGCATGTGAGCGAGGCATTGGATGAAGGGGAAGCTGCCATGGAGACAGCAACACGCGAAGCCGCACTGGGGGATACGTCTTGCGAGACTTCCCCCACGAGGCGAGTACCCTCTGCTACATGGGAGACCTTGAGTGCTGTTAACCAAGTCTCAGAAGCGTCAACCACAGAGTCTATCTTCACGCAAGCAACCAACCCATTCAAGCCCGAGCAGGTCGCAGCAGTACTCAGAGTGGTGGAGATCGGTAATGATTTGACGGTGGAGCAGCGCGGGGGTGTACAGGCGCTCGTGGCAGAGTACCCCAATATCTTCGCGCTGTCCGTTAGCGAGGTCCTCGTCGTCGATGGACTGGGGTATGCACCACAGATTCTGGAAGGGGTGGAGTTCAGCAAAGGTGCGGTGCCACAGCAGCCTTGGTCGAGGCCACAGACTGTTGATGTCAATAGGCAGGTCGACGGACTTGTCGCTGCGGGGGTGCTGCATCGGATGGAGCTGCACGAGGTGAAGTGCGTTAACCCCATCTCGTTGGCGGAGAAAGACCAGGATCCCGGTCTGTCTCTGAACGAGCTCATCTACGCAGTCAAAGATGAATGTGTCAAGCACGGAATGGAACCCTGCACTGATTTACCTCCCAGAGACCCGCCTGCCGAGCCTCGGACGCCAGTAGCGCCGACTTGGCGCATCTGTGGAAACTTCGCGGAATTAAACAAACACTTCAAAGTCGTACCGCTACCGCAAGGTGACATCCGGGAGAAGCAGCGCCGGTTGTTGGGACACAGATACGTCTCCGTTTTTGACTTTGCATCGAGTTTCTATGCGATCCATGTCGATGAGAAGGTGCAGCTGTACCTCTGCATTTGGATACCAGGGCAAGGATATTTCGCATTTATGCGGATGCCCTTTGGACTCACAGACGCGCCTACTGCATTTGGAGACATGTGCGCCAAGTGGCTCTAGGATCTGCTCGTAGACGAGACAATGGAGCTGCTGGTCGATGATGGTGGTACCGCTGCTGACACGTTTGAGGAGATGATGCAGAAGCTGCGGGTGATATTCACGCGGGTCCGCGAGATGCGACTCTCGCTCTCCGCGAAGCAGACGAAGCTATTTACGACAGAAGCGCTCTTCGCCGGATCAACTGTCGGACCCAGAGGTGTTTCCCCTGACTTGAAAAAGCTCACCACCATCGTCCAGTGGAAGCAGCTGACGCAGGCTTCGAACCTCCATTCCTTCCTTGGTCTCACATCCTACTTCCGCGACCTTGTTGAGAAATACGTCAAGCAGGAAGGCCCGCTACGTGATTTATTGGTGCAAACTTATCTAGTCCTAATTTGACGGCCGCGAGCTCGAGAACATGGGCGGGATAGTGCTTCTCCGTCACGGACGTGCACTTTGACACGTAGCCGATGGGGTGCCTCCACACAACGATCTTGCTGCCGGGTAACGCTGTCTGCATCTTCTGCACTAGGATCGCCGCTAATCCACCTTTGCAGCTGTTGGAGGTAATGATAAAAGGGTGCTCTTTGACCGTCTCGAATCATGGCACGCAGAGTATGGGCTCGGAGGTCAGTATTCGCTTGAGATGAAGGAATGTACATGTATGTTGTTCTGTCCAGTGGTCACCGAGCTGGAACGCGCGCATCAACTGACGCTAGATACACTTGTTGGTCGCCATGGATGTCATCATCTGGGGCCAGCCAGTGCTACTCGAGACAAATTGCCAGGCACTGCGAGACTTGGTTACCAACGAGAAGCTGAACATCTCGCATGAGCGCTGGCGGAACGGGATCTTGGGGTACAATATAGTCGGAGCGAAGCACATCAAGGGGACGAGCAACGTAGGCGCGGATGTCCTGAGCAGAAAGTACGACGACATTGGGGAGGAGGCGGGTGACGGCCACGAGTGGACGGTGTCACCGGATTGGAGCGACAAGTCGGGGATGGTGAATGACGTGTTCACGGTGTGCGTGGAGGCTGCCGGTGATGGTGACATGGTCAAAATGGTGCTGATGGACATGATATCCAGTCCAGGGCTCGATGCGTCGATTCTGGAGGCGATACAAGACTGTGGGGAGTGCAAGGCTTTCGGAGTGAAGCACACTCACTCACTGCTGAAACCCATCACTTGATGACACCCCTTCGAACTCCTAGTAGGCGACTACCTCAGCTTGTCGGTCGGCAAGGGCGGGTACAAGACCGTGGGGCTATGGCTCGACTGCATGTCGCAGAAGGTCTTCGGCGATAAGTTCAAGACGGCCGGCACTGGGAAAACGATGCTCACCACTCTCCATTACATAGTCCGGGACTTCGGCAAATTCGAAACTTGAATGACAGATGGCGGCTCGCACTTTGACAACCACGAGGTGTGGGATTGGCTCACCGAGCGCAGCATAAAACATCATGTCATACCCAAATATTCCCCATGGATTAACGGGCTTGTCGAGGGCACCAAGATACTCATCCACATTCTGGCACGTTTGTGCGCGCTGGACGTCGGCGAAGAGATTTGGAATGCGATGACATGGGAGACCATGCCTCGAAACTGGCCGGATCATTTCAATGAGGCGCTCATGATCCTGAACGAGTGGATACTCCAATCTGTCAAGTTTATGCCGAATGAAATCGCGCTTGGAAGGATTGTGAACACGCCAGTGACACCACTAGAGGAGCTCGGGGAGGCGCCGACGGACATGGACGTGGAGGCACATATGGGGTATGTCATGCAGCAGCGAGTTGATGGGTATGTGGAGTGCGTCCGGTATGCGTTGGGGCGTAAGGCCGTGTTTGACCGGAAGGTGATCGTGTCGCGAGCAGGGGAGGTGCAGTTCCAACCGGGGCAATTGGTACAAGTCGCCGGCAGCATGTGGGACTACATATTCAAATCGCTCTGGAAACTCATCCACTATTGGTCGACGCCCCATCGTATTGCGGAGAGGATTACAAATTCCTACCTACTTGATGACCTATGCGGCAAGCAGCTCGATGGCATGTACAGTGCGTGGCGCCTGCGTGCTTTCGTCCCGAAGAAAGGTGGACGGCTTGAATGGGAGGAAGCGGAGTTTGAGGCAGCCTGGGGACCGGTGGTGGACGGTGATTTGTTGGAGAACATGGGTGAGGCAGAGTTGGAGCGTGCAGCAGCAGTTGGGGCGCCGTTGGAGTGACGCGTCAGTTTTTTTGCGCTGTTGTTTCTTGGTTTTTTGTGTTGGTTTTCGGCGGTGTGGACACCGCCTTCGAGAATTGTGGTGCATGTGGCAGTGGCCGCTGCCCATGGAGGTGGCTGTGCATAGGTAGATGGGGCATGTTTGTAGCTTAGAAAGCAGCTTTTTGGTTGTTCCCGTCCCATGCAGCCCCGCTCAGTCTGATCACCGTTGCACCGCCTTCAAGACATCTCCGGGACTGCTCCACCAACAACTCTATTTCTTGCTAGTGCTGGTGGTAAGGCTGCAACCATTTCCGTTTATAAACATTTTCAAACAGTAAAACCCGTTTTTATTTTCGTTTAGTTTACAGGTCCTGACAAAGACAAACGGTAAACAAACCATTTATAAATGGTTTAAATGGTTGTAACAGGTCTCCGACCTGCTATAGGTCAAATGGTGGGCTCCCATAGTCACAGGCCCCCTAAAGTCCCTCATTAGATGCAACCAATACCAAAATAATAATACAAATGTCAGATGTCCGATTGGCAGGATCGAGGCGCATGCTTCCCAATTTAGTAATTATCCACGTGAGTGATGGCGCACGGTGATATCCGCCACATCACGCGCCTTGCGTCCCGACGGTCCCGCCTTGATCCCGCCTTCGTCCTGCCACCTCAGTCTTGTTCTTGTTGGCACTGGCAATGTGCAATTTTAGTGACAGAGGCTGGGGTCCAATGGGGACCGTCATTCATGGTTTGACAACTAGTGCTGGGTCTGGAACGTATTATATGTTCATATAATTCCTCATGGCCGGGAGGGCTCTCGTCTGAAATGTAGGGCTCATTTAATACATTAAATACCGGCGCCGCTGGCCCGAAATTTTTGATGTATAAAATGTATAAAACATGTATTTAACGCTGTATTTAATGTATTTAATGTGTATTCAAATCCTACCAGGCTGCTGCATCCCACTCAGTGTCCGTCGCTGTCCATTTCGAGCTCGTTGACTGCCCGGCAGCGAAGCGCTCCTTCAGTTTTGCGGCACTGAGATCAATGTATGTCTCAATCTCCAAGCTAAGGAGATCAGCACGGCGCACAACAAGTGGAGGTGGGGCGGTGTCCATGTCATCTTCCCCCGCTTCCATCTGTCAACACCAAAAACAGCTGCCATCGCCCAAGGGGTAGCTAAGACAAAACTTCTGGCATCAACTCCCAAAAACCGCCCATCAGGACCCCGGAATGAGAGGCAACCCCTACCACCCCTCGGTCCGTGATCCGGCTGCCAAATGGGGCAACCAACTTTTGCAACTTTCACTGGCAGTTCACGCTGAACATGGGGGCTGCCACTAGACCTCTAGCATACATAGTATAAACGATCTAAGACTAAATCTGTATTCTCACCACAAAAAACTAGACCTCGAGGGCCCTAGGTATTCAGCAAAAAATATAATAGTGTACTTTGAAGGTATGATATCGATATGATATAAGATTTGACTATGTATAGTAGTTAAGAACTAAGAACTATGTACTGTGAGTGTAAGGTGGTTAATTTGCAGCATCCTGATATGTTAATGGCTCGAACGAAGTTAATATAACAATAAATGAGGTTGAATCTCAGCTTAATGAATACTTTTACTTTTGTCGTTTGGAAGCTCTCGTTTCCGTGTTTGTGAGATCATCGAGAATGTGTTTCATTCCACAGGAGTGGGACGTGGATGGATTCAGTGATTTAGCGGAGGGAGCAGTGGAGCTTCCCATGAGAATACCAAGAGCAATAATTTCTTTGCCAGATATTGCGATGCTGTCGGATTTTTTTTTTGAGAGATTGCATGGCGCCCCGTCGAGTTCGTCCCAATGTCTTGGATGCATAGCCTGGATGTGAGAATATATAGAGTATTTCCAAAATGTGGGACGTGTTTTCCGGGGGGGAACGATGGTACACAAAGCACAAGCTTTTAGGGACATTTGTGGATGGAGTCGTGCCTGAATATTTCTTCGCGTGCCCATAAGAGAACTGATGCTGGCGCGGACAGGTTGAAGTCCACTGGATAAGAAAGTCCTAGGAAATGTGTGTGGGATGCTTGCCGCGCATTGAGTCTCCACCTGGATTTCTGAGACAGTTCGTGGGCGACTTGGGGGTGGAGACGCGTTTGGAGGAGGACTAGAAGGAGGTAGGGAGCTTCCTCGGGGACCAGCCATGCCTAGACGTCCCTACTCCGCGCGTGAGCAAAGACACGAAGCTGATGAGCGTGTTGCTTACACTTGTTGATGTGACACGGCAAATTCCGACTGCCTCTCATACTTCAAAAATCTGTCTGTACATAAAATAAAATACATTTTAAGAGACAGAAACATTGTTTCAATGTTTTATATCAGCGGTATGGATACGTTGAGGCATCTATCGGGCATCTGCAAGAAGTGCGCAAAACGTACATGGGCAGGACCCCAGAGAGTATATCTCGTGAGTGAGGGGGTCCATATCCGGAATTACGGTTTCCGTGACCCCTTGACCCGCCGTGTGAACAGGGAGGCTCGGAAGATTCTTCTGTGCTCGGACCTGAAGTCCGTCGGCCGATTCGGCTAAGATGGTCACGTGATTCCAATCAGCGCCACTTTTTTTTCACCCATCGTCGACAGATCGCGTCCGTCGACCCGAGGCACCCATGGGACTCACTGCAGAGCAATATGACAGCCTCAAAACAGCCTCAAAGCGTTTTCTTTCCGAACGGGACTTCAGTTTCGACGAGATCGAGGCGGCGATGGCAAGGGGTCACGGAAACCGTAATTCCGGATATGGACCCCCTCACTCACGAGATATACTCTCTGGGGTCCTGCCCATGTACGTTTTGCGCACTTCTTGCAGATGCCCGATAGATGCCTCAACGTATCCATACCGCTGATATAAAACATTGAAACAATGTTTCTGTCTCTTAAAATGTATTTTATTTTATGTACAGACAGATTTTTGAAGTATGAGAGGCGGTCGGAATTTGCCGTGTCACGTCAACAAGTGTAAGCAACACGCTCATCAGCTTCGTGTCTTTGCTCACGCGTGGAGTAGGGACGTCTAGGCATGGCTGGTCCCGAGGAAGCTCCTATCTCCTTCTAGTCCTCCTCCAAATGCATCTCCACCCCCAAGTCGCCCATGAACTGTCTCAGAAATCCAGGTGGAGACTCAATGCGCGGCAAGCATCCCACACACATTTCCTGGGACTTTCTTATCCAGTGAACTTCAACCTGTCCGCGCCAGCATCAGTTCTCTTACGGGCACGCAAAGAAATATTCAGGCACGACTCCATCCACAAATGTCCCTAAAAGCTTGTGCTTTGTGTACCATCGTTCCCCCCCGGAAAACGCGTCCCACATTTTGGAAATACTCTATATATTCTCACATCCAGGCTATGCATCCAAGACATCGGGACGAACTCGACGGGGCGCCATGCAATCTCTCAAAAAAAAATTCCGACAGCATCGCAATATCTGGCAAAGAAATTATTGCTCTCGGTATTCTCATGGGAAGCTCCACTGCTCCCTCCGCTAAATCACTGAATCCATCCACGTCCCACTCCTGTGGAATGAAACACATTCTCGATGATCTCACAAACACGGAAACGAGAGCTTCCAAACGACAAAAGTAAAAGTATTCATTAAGCTGAGATTCAACCTCATTTATTGTTATATTAACTTCGTTCGAGCCATTAACATATCAGGATGCTGCAAATTAACCACCTTACACTCACAGTACATAGTTCTTAGTTCTTAACTACTATACATAGTCAAATCTTATATCATATCGATATCATACCTTCAAAGTACACTATTATATTTTTTGCTGAATACCTAGGGCCCTCGAGGTCTAGTTTTTTGTGGTGAGAATACAGATTTAGTCTTAGATCGTTTATACTATGTATGCTAGAGGTCTAGTGGCAGCCCCCATGTTCAGCGTGAACTGCCAGTGAAAGTTGCAAAAGTTGGTTGCCCCATTTGGCGGCCGGATCACGGACCGAGGGGTGGTAGGGGTTGCCTCTCGTTCCGGGGTCCTGATGGGCGGTTTTTGGGGAGTTGATGCCAGAAGTTTTGTCTTAGCTACCCCTTGCGGCGGGTCGAGGATTCTCTCCCATGCTGCCATTCAATTTGAGAGCCTTGGCGACACCTCTCGGACGCTTTTGGGCATTTAATACGTATTAAATACATGGGTTCCAGGAGGCCTCCGGTATTTAATGTAATATACGCCGTATAATACGCCCTGTATAATACGATGTATTTATACAGCATTTTAAACCCAGCACTATCAATGACAACCCTAATATACCCATCCCAGATTACCCTGCCAAAATACCGTTTACAACCTGTTTTAAATGGTTTAAAACTGTTTTTGAACCATTTCCGTTTAGTTTACCGGTTTCTGCAAACGAAAACTAAATGGTTGGAGCCTTAGCCGGTGGGCTTTTCTGACATCTTTCTTTGTCTTATGCCTGAGCCGATTTTCACGCACGAAGTCCTCGGTTATTGGAATGTCACCATAGATTTCCAACTACCTTCTGTTCTTCATATCGATCGGAGTGTCAGTTCTCACAAATCTGGTCTTGATGGTCCTAACAGGCGAGGGATTTAAAGCTCGCTTTTCGTTGCACATATATGAAGGGCTTCCTCTCTTTTTCTAGCCGGCAGAATCTCGTGGATGGCGCGCGCAGCTCGGAAGAACAAAACGTCACTAAAAAGTATTATCCCGTATTAGCAATGATGTGTGTATACAAATAATTGTCTCTTCATCTTGCCGAGCTCATATCAAGCAGTTTAGAGTCTGGCGCGCTTCTCTGCACTGTTGCAATACTCTACCTGGCATTGATGTACACGGAAAAGGGCTCGACCGTAAGTTAAAAAATCTGCAGCAATGAAACTTTCTGACGTGGATGCAGAGGGTAATGTGCGCTGCGCTATCGCAACTAGCTGTGGGTTGTATTCATCTATAAGTCAGCTTTACACACTCTGATCTGGAAGCGTGCAGGGAATTGCTCTGACCATCATTGCCGTCTGAGTCGGACTGGGGCGGAGTGTTGAGAGTGTTGAAGCTTTATGGCAACCCAAACTCCGCCTTCTCCGCTCGAGTTCAATCCCGCTTCAGCACACTCGATTGGACAGCAGATTACTGAGTCTTCGCGCTGAGGGAGATCACGACCGCGTGAA
Source organism: Mycena sp. CBHHK59/15 (assembly GCA_029204085.1). Classification (NCBI taxonomy): domain Eukaryota; kingdom Fungi; phylum Basidiomycota; class Agaricomycetes; order Agaricales; family Mycenaceae; genus Mycena; species Mycena sp. CBHHK59/15. The sequence goes on from JARGXW010000224.1 coordinate 169,803, forward strand.
GGCGGAAGTGGTATGATGGTTATTCCGACCCTCCAGCCATCGATAATATACTAGACGCTTCGAGCATGTGGCCCTTCCGATAGTGCTAACTCAGCTGTAGAGGTTAATTTGCGGTTGCTAGACTTGTAGCGCCCGTGCGGCTATTTTGAGTTCAAACTAGCTGCCCATTGATCAGAAAGGCTCCCCTATCATTTACCTTATCGTCTCTGGTGGGCTCTGGTCGTAGACCGTTGGGTTGAAGTAACACTCCGTAGGGAAGGAAAACTGTATAAACGATGAGACCGAGTGTCATGAAATTATATAGTTACAACTAACACACTAAAATTGAAAACTGTGTTTGATAGTGTTCAACCTTCCTCAGTAGTAGATTATATACACGTACCGTCAACGACAATGTCTGTCAACCTATGGGACGTTGAAATAAGACAAGGAATAGGGTGGTTGAACAACACTGAAATTATTTTTATTTATATAACTTGAACTCTTTAAGCGCCGCGGAGACTTTGTTACCTTGGGCGAATGAGCTTCCTCGGGACTGGCTACCTCCGTCCATACCGATAGCCATGCATCCGCATCGCATCCAGCCATTCCAACTCGACCGCCTCTGCGGCAGCGTAAGCCGGCATCACATGTTGGCAGTGTTGGCTGCCTGACGCGAAGGTACATACAGTTCGACAGCGAGCGGCGCACGGAAATGGTGCCGAGCGCGTTGGAATTAACATTCTCTCCCTCGCGTGTCAAGACGGCCACCGTCGATTCAATAATTTTCCCCCTGTCCTCCGCGACCCACAACTGCTTGCGCAGGTGGGTTTGGCATAGAGACGGGTACCGCCGCACAAGGATGCGTATTCTCATCTTGTAGCTCGTGCCCCACTTCCAACCTGGCTTCAATTTGGGCGAGCTTCGAATATTTTACTTCTAATAGACGGTAATGTTTTTGCCAAGGGATTCAAAGTAAGAAATTGAACTGAGGATGGATATGGAATCGTAATGTTAAGTGTACTGTGTTTCTACGCTTATAAGCATGCAGAAACATGCAGAACAAAAGGAAGTTTCTTATTGTCGCTAGGAAAGCCATCCGTTTGAGCCAAGACAAGTGTATTGCAGTTTCTATTCAGTGTACAAGGTAAGTATAGGTGCTGTTGCATATAGTATAGTACAAAGTCTGTGTATCGCCAAAGATCAAAGTGTTTACAGATCTGCATTGGCAAGATTAAAGCTCATGTGCGCAAACACGGCTGCAGCGGACGAATTCGGCGAGGTGTAGTACAATTGCTAAGATGCAGAGGTGAGATGGGGCGGCAGGTCGCATAAAGGGGCGGGCTTACATCGAATGCATTCTGAAGCACTGTGGCTGCGGCTCCGACTTGGTCTGCCAGCCCGAAGGACTGCAGTCCAGGCGACAGGAGGATGAGTTGCCGGGCAATAGTAGCCAAGGTCGCGGAGAGCTGGGCGGCGATGCGTCAGGTTGGGTGTTAGATAGGGGCATGACTGGGACGTACCACGTTATTGCTGGCGTCGAATGTACTCAAAGAATCTGTGCCCCCCACGGCCGAAACAGATGCCATGGCACTCGCCTAGAACATGGCTCAGAATGGGGACCAATAACGTTGTGAAGAAGAGACATACGACCGAGTTCAGCCCGATAGTCAGCGCCTTAAGAAATTCCACCACGGAAGCTACCGCGGCCACCTGTTCACAGAAAGGATTAAGCTACAATCGGACAGGAAAAGAAATGGTTGGCTTACCACAGAAGAGGAGGGGGTGTCCCGCCGCAGATTTAGGGCGGTAGATAATTGTCCAATGAGCGAAGTCAATCCACTGATTGCATCGCTTCCCACTTGGGTGGCACCAACAAGGGAGTTGGTAAGAGCAACCGCTGCAGCAGCGGCGGGAGTCAAGGCAGGACCACAGGATTCTCAGTCGAGGGTGCGGTGGGAGCAGCTGTGGGTGCGGGTGCGGGCGTGGGATCGGTGGCGGCAGGCGCGGTTGCAGCGGGATCGGAGGGGACGGGCGCAGGCGCGGGCGCGGGATCGGAGGCGACGGGTGCAGTCGCAGCAGGATCGGAAGCGACAGGCGCGGGTGCGGCGGGATTGGAGGCGACGGGCGCGGTCGCAGCAGGATCGGAGGCGACAGGTGCGGTCGCAGCAGGTTCAGAGACTGCAGGCGCAGACGCAGCAGGGGCGGAGACGGCAGGCGCGGAGGAGGCAGGCACGGACGCGGCAGGTGCGGAGACGGCAGGTGCGGAGGAGGCAGGTGCGGACGCAGCAGGTGCGGAGACGGCAGGCGCGGAGGAGGCAGGTGCGGACGCAGCAGGTGCGGAGGCAGCAGGTGCTGAGACGGAGGCAGCGGGCGCGGAGGCGGAGGTGGAATCAGACGCAGAAGCAGATGGGTCGCTGCTCGCGGAGTCTGAGGCAGAGGAGGCGGGTTCCGATGCAGAGGCGGAATCAGACGTCGAAACAGACGGAACGCTGCTTGCGGAGTCTGAGACAGAGGAAGCGGGTGCCGACGCAGAGGCGGAATCCGATGCGGAAGCAGACGGGTTGCTGCTTGCGGATTCTGAGACGGACGCGACGGGTGCCGACGCGGAGGCGGAGGCAGAATCAGACGCAGACACAGACGGATCGCTGCTGCTTGCGGACTCTGAGGCGGAGGCGGCAGGCACGGAGGCGGAGGCGGAGGCAGAATCAGATGCAGACGCAGACGGATCGCTGCTGCTTGCGGATTCTGAGGCGGAGGCAGCGGGCGCGGAGGCGGAGGTGGAATCAGACGCAGACACAGATGGGTCGCTGCTCGCGGAGTCCGAGGCAGAGGCGGACGGTGCCGACGTGGACGCGGAATCAGACGCAGAAGCAGATGGGTCGCTGCTTGCGGATTCTGAGGCGGAGGCAGCGGGCGCGGAGGCGGAGGGGGAATCAGACGCAGACACAGATGGGTCGCTGCTCGCGGAGTCTGAGGCAGAGGCAGAGGGTGCCGACGCGGAGGCGGAATCAGACGCAGACGCAGATGGGTTGCTGCTGCTTGCGGATTCTGAGGCGGAGGCAGCGGGCGCGGAGGTGGAATCAGACGCAGACACAGATGGGTCGCTGCTCGCGGAGTCCGAGGCAGAGGCGGACGGTGCCGACGCGGACGCGGAATCAGACGCAGAAGCAGACGGGTCGCTGCTCGCAGAGTCTGAGGCGGATGCGGAGGGTGCCGACGCGGAGGCGGAATCAGACGCAGACGCAGACGGGTCGCTGCTGCTTGCAGATTCTGAGGCGGAGGCAGCGGGCGCGGAGGCGGAGGTGGAATCAGACGCAGACACAGATGGGTCGCTGCTCGCGGAGTCCGAGGCAGAGGCGGAGGGTGCCGACGCGGACGCGGAATCAGACGCAGAAGCAGATGGGTCACTGCTCGCGGAGTTGGAGGCGGAGGCGGCGGCGGAATCAGACGCAGAGGCCGATGGCGCGGAGGCAGAGGCGGAATCAGACGCAGACACAGACGGATCGCTGCTCGCAGAGTCCGAGGCAGAGGCGGAGGGTGCCGACGCGGAGGCGGAATCAGATGCTGACGCAGATGGGTCGCTGCTCGCGGAGTCTGAGGCAGAGGAGGCGGGTTCCGATGCAGAGGCGGAATCAGACGCCGAAACAGACGGGTCGCTGCTCGCGGAGTCTGAGGCAGAGGAAGCGGGAGTCGACGCGGAGGCGGAATCAGATGCAGATGCAGACGGGTCACTGCTTGCGGGGGGTGCAGACGCGGAGGCGGAATCTGACGCAGAAACAGATGGGTCACTGCTCGCGGAGTCTGTGGCGGAGGCGGAGGGCGCCGACGCGGAGGCGGAATCAGATGCAGACACAGACGGATCGCTGCTGCTTGCGGAGTCTGAGGCAGAGGCGGTGGGCGCGGAGTCTGAGGCGGAATCAGACGCAGACACAGATGGATCGCTGTTCGCGGAGTCCGAGGCAGAGGCGGAGGGTGCCGACGCGGAGACGGAATCAGATGCAGACGCAGACGGGATGCTGCTCGCGGAGTCTGAGGCGGAAGCAGAGGCGAAAAAGGAGGACGCAGCCGACATCATGCTGCTGAAGAAACCCGTCGAAGAGGCGGTAGACGCGGACGCGGAATCTGACGCAGACGCAGACGGATCGCTGCTGCTTGCGGATTCTGAGACAGAGGCGGCGGGTGCCGATGCGGAGGCAGAATCAGATGCAGACACAGACGGGTCGCTGCTTGCGGGGAGTGCCGATGCGGAGGCGGAAGCAGACGGATCGATGCTGCTTGCGGATTCTGAGACGGACGCGGCGGGTGCCGACGCTGAGGCGGAGGCAGAATCAGACGCAGACGCAGACGGATCGCTGCTGCTTGCGGACTCCGAGGCGGAGGCGGAGGCAGAATCAGGTGCAGACGCAGATTGATCGCTGCTGCTTGCGGATTCTGAGGCGGAGGCGGAATCAGATGCAGACACAGAGGGATCACTGCTGCTCGCCGAGTCTGAGGCGGAGGCGGCGGGTGCCGACCCGGAGGCAGAGTCAGACGCGGAAGGAGACGAATCGCTGCTTGCAGAATCTGAGGCGAATACCAGAGACGCGGACGCAGAGTCTGACGCGGATGCAGAGTCAGACGCAGAGGCAGACGCGGCGTCAGAAGCAGAGGCTGATGGGACACTCCCTGAGTCGGTGGCAGAGGTTACGCTGGAATCGGACGAGCCGGATGCAAGAACTTGAGTCCAGTTAGCACAAACATCAACGCAAGATATGAGAACGACGCACCACTTGATGCAAAATCCGAGGCGGATGCTAGAGACGCAGACGCGGAATCTGCCGCAGAGGCGAACGAGGCGGCGGAATCTGTGGCAGAGGCGACCGGCGCGGACGCGGACGCACCTGCAGACGCAGAGCCCGACGAAGCGCTTCCCGCAGACTCTGACGCGGAGGCGACAGATGCGGATTCGGAGGCGGCCTCAGCCGAAGACGCAGAAGACGCGGACTCGGACGCAGCTTCAGCCGAGGATGCAGAAGATATGGATTCAGAGGCGGCTTCCACCGAGGACGCAGATGCTGCGGATTCGGAGGCGGCTTCAGCAGAGGATGCAGAAGATACGGATTCGGAGGCGGCGTCAGCCGAGGACGCAGAAGACGCGGAATCGGAGGCAGCTTCAGCCGAGGACGCAGATGATGCGGACTCAGAGACGGCTTCAGCCGAGGACGCAGATGATGCGGATTCGGAGGCGGCTTCCACCGAGGATGCAGATGATGCGGACTCAGAGGCGGCTTCCACCGAGGACGCAGATGATGCGGATTCGGAGGCGGCTTCCACCGAGGACGCAGATGATGCGGATTCGGAGGCGGCTTCAGCCGAGGATGCAGAAGATACGGATTCGGAGGCGGCTTCAGCCGAGGACGCAGATGATGCGGATTCGGAGGCGGCTTCCACCGAGGATGCAGAAGATACGGATTCGGAGGCGGCTTCAGCCGAGGACGCAGAAGACGCGGACTCGGACGCAGCTTCAGCCGAGGATGCAGAAGATACGGATTCAGAGGCAGCTTCAGCCGAGGACGCAGATGATGCGGATTCGGAGGCGGCCTCTGAAGCCGAAGACGCAGACGACGCCGACTGCGCACTGGCCGAAAACGACGTGGCAGAGGCGAGAAGTGCCGAGCCGGCGCTGAGATCTGACGCAGCGGCCGCGCTGCTTTCAGGATCCGAGCCTGCTGCGGAGGCAGCGCTGAAGTACGACGATGCGGCAGAATATATGCTGCTTAGGAAATCCGTAGCGGAGGCGGAAGCAGACGAAGACGCTGACGGGTCGCTGCTCGCGGATGCGGAGTCCGACGCAGACGCAGACGCAGACGCAGACGCAGACGGATCGCTGCTCGCGGAGTCTGACGCGGAGGAAGCGGGTGCCGACGCAGACGCGGAATCAGACGCAGAAGCAGACGGGTCACTGCTGCTTGCGGAGTCTGATGCGGAGGCGGAATCAGACGCAGAAGCAGATGGGTCGCTGCTCGCAGAGTCTGAGGCGGATGCGGAGGGTGCCGACGCGGAGGCGGAATCAGACGCAGACGCTGATGGGTCGCTGCTCGCGGAGTCTGAGGCGGAGGCGGAATCAGATGCCAACGCAGATGGGTCGCTGCTCGCAGAGTCTGAAGCAGAGGAAGCGGGTGCCGACGCGGAGGCGGAATCAGACGCAGAAGCAGATGGGTCGCTGCTCGCAGAGTCTGAGGCGGATGCGGAGGGTGCCGACGCGGAGGCGGAATCAGACGCAGAAGCAGATGGGTCGCTGCTCGCGGAGTCTGAGGCGGATGCGGAGGGTGCCGACACGGAGGCGGAATCAGACGCAGACGCTGATGGGTCGCTGCTGCTTGCGGAGTCTGATGCGGAGGCGGAGGCAGAATCAGACGCAGACGCAGATGGGTCGCTGCTCGCGGAGTCTGAGGCAGAGGAGGCGGGTTCCGATGCAGACGCGGAATCAGACGCAGACGCGGAATCAGACGCAGACGCGGACGGGTCGCTGCTCGCGGAGTCTGAGGCAGAGGAAGCGGGTGCCGATGCAGAGGCGGAATCAGACGCAGACGCAGACGGATCGCTGCTTGCGGAGTCTAAGGCGGAGGAGGCAGGTTCCGACGCAGAGGCGGAATCGGACGCAGAAGCAGATGGGTCACTGCTCGCGGAGTCTGAGGCGGAGGCGGCGGCGGAATCAGACGCAGAGGCCGATGGCGCGGGATCCGCGGAGGAGGCAGGAGCGGCCGAACCACTGTCGGAGGCGGATTGAGCTGAATAGACAGCGTCAACTTCGAATTCATTAAAGTAAAACAAGGAAACGCACCAGCTACAGAATCACTTGCGCTCGATTCAAGGGCACTGCTTACGGCGTCGGAAGCCGAAGCCACGCTACTATCGACGGACGACACCAAGTTGCTAGCGATGTCCGACACAGAGGAGAGATCAACCGACACCGACGATACTTGACGTCCAACGTGGAAGGGAGATGCAGAGACCAAAGCCAGGAGCGGGAGAAGCGGTAAAAAAAGCATTGTTGGATAGGATTCGTGAAGTCTTCGAGGCGAGATGGGTCGTTGAGTCGGGCGATTCGTGTAAAGTCGTCGAGCGTGATAGTCGTGAGGGTCGTGTTCGTAGAACGATGGGGCAACCGTTGACCCGAGGGCATTATATATAGCAAGAAACTGAGACGTCTCTATAGTGAGACTGCATCCGCGGAAGAATTCCGGTGCACATCCGCAGAACATTTTTCTGAGACATTTTCGAGTACGCGTTTTGGTCAACTGTTGATTGCTGAAAGCGACCTAGGATACGAGTCACAGTTTAGCGTCAAGACAGTATCCTGCACATTCACGAGTTACTCTGATCCACAGTTTTGTCGACCTGTACACAAAAGGACCGGGGATAGCGGGGTTATCCGCATCCTCCGCATGTCTCAGTCGGAGACGGGGCGGGTCCAGCGATTCCGACGATAGACAAGGCGATACGACCGGGCGTGATCCTAGAGCAGGGCGCCGAGCAATCGGCCCGACCTTTGAGGATTTATCTTGGAGTTCATGGTAACTCGCTTGTTTTCATGCTGCGAGAACAAACATCTGTAAACACACCACTATACTACCAATCGGAAGATGCCGAAACACGAGTGAGGTCTTTTCAAACTCCGCAGCTTCAATCAATCAGTTGACCTCTTTGCTGCGATCCGATAAAACCACTTCTTTCTCATGGCGTACCTTCTTTTCCTAACCGCATCCTCCCAGGTCCATCCCTCAACTCTGCAATGGACCATCGAACTGTGTAGTTGTTCACAGTGGTTTCGACGTAGCTAGAGCGAAGCGCTATGACACGCCCAATGTAGACGGGGTATTATCGGAACGTAGCAAACATTTCACTCATTCGGTACGCACATCAAGCGCCGTCCCAGTCAGCCCAGAAAGTTGAATTGAAGTTGAAAGAAGAGACTCAAAGTTATGTAATTGAATGTTTGCAGTGGTTTAGCAACCACTTGACTCTGTATACAATTGAACTCGCGTCCCGGACTCAAAAATGTCTTGACTCTCAAATTTTACTCTCCGTTGTCAATCAAGGGGAAGGTGGACCGCGGAGCGGTCCACCGACCGCTTGTTTCTATAAAAGTCGCAAGTATTCTACATTGTAAAGTAGGAGATTTGTACCCCACTTATCCTCTCAATCATAGGTCCTTGCTTCCACTAGCTTTTTGACTTGAATCATCGACCTCCGCAGGCTATTACCTGCTATCGCACTTGCTCCACTCCACGGACTATTATCCGTGCACGTTCCGCATTGCTCTTGCTTGCCCAGGCTATTACCTGCGCCATGTTCTCACACTAGTTCTTTTATAGGTCCTCTGTCGCTGTCACCCTGCTCTGCAGACTATTATCTGCAGACGTTCCGCCCAGCTCTTGCCTCTACACTTAGTTCCGGTCCCTTGCCGCCCACCGTCTCGCGATAGTCACTGCCGGCATCACATTCATCTCAACCAGGAGTTGAGTCTTGGTTCATCTTAGACCACCTTGCACACCCCCATATACTGTTTCTTCACTCAGAGTAGAGTTTGTTTTAGCTCACACTCTTAGCAGCGAAGCAGGCACATCAGTATGCTTCGAATTCAGTGCAGAAGAGAACTCGGCTGGCTTTTTGCCATCAAGTATAAGCTTTGTAGGTGGGGCTACAAAAGAACGAAGTGAGTACTCAAAAGGAACAGGTATGTGTTGAAATCCATCTTCACCCTTCACCTGCATACAAATCATCACGGGAAGTCTGACAGATTGCTAGATGGTCGAAATTTTGGTTCGACCACGGGTGGCCATTACGAGTTATTGCAAAAAAACTGCGCGGAACGTGCGTACAACCAACATGTATTCTCATGTATCCAAAAGATGTGGACAATGCTAAAGCAACATCGACAAAATCCCAAACACCGTTACAACGTATACACTGAACAGAGAACTCGCCAAATTCACGCTGCCATTCGGCTTGTTTGTGGCGGACCCTGTTCCAGAGGCACCGCTGGGAGCTGTGGCAGTCGCGGTCGCGATAAACTGTTCCCACGAAGCCAGCGTCGCGCTCGGCACCACGGTAGACAGGCTCGTCGTTGCGGAATCCCCATCACCGTAGTAGATCACCGTGCCCCCCGGCATCACGTCCCCCGCGAGCGCCGAGTCCTCACCTCCTACGACGGTGCCGGCGTTGCTGTCCACCAGCCCAGTGGTATTGGAGCCCAGCACGAACTCGCGGACGAACACGAAGGCCTGCCAGGAATTTCAGAATTTTAGAATTAGATACGGGGAATGTGTCTGCACAGGGACACACCGCTTCCGGAACAGAGTTGGGCACGAGATGGCCCGCGCCCTTGAAGAGCGCGTATGTGAGGTTGCGCTCCTGGTGGATGATCCCTGCGAAGTTGCCCTTGTCGTCGGTGAATGGCGTCGCGGGCTTTCGCGTGAACCCTTGCACGCCCCCGAATGTCATATTCTAGTCGTCTCAATGAATTTTCTGCTGCTTCTCCTTGCGATTCCGTACCTGAATAACGACTGCGCGATGGGAGATGAATGATTGTGTATGTTAAATAAGGAAGGGGATTCCGCACCCTCGGTTCCGCGGTGCGGAACCAACGAATCGTCGTTGCCGGAGTAAAAAACGATTCCGACGCCCCGCGCAGTGGCATTGGTCGCGAGGTCAGACAGGAAGACCATTGGTCTGGGTTGTTAGCTAATGGTAGCTCTGGGATATATTGTACGGGGCGAAACTTACTCTGGACCTGAACCAAAATCAGTGGCCGTTGAGGGTGCGTGGCCAAAAACTTACTAGGATCATTAAACGAGGTCCCGTTAGCCGTTCCACCTTGAATCCCACGTAGATGAGTTGACGGCCCAAGACAGAAAACCTGACAAACCGAAGGGAAAATTGAACGACTGCGTCCAGTTCTTCGAGGTTGGCGCGTGCAGCGCCGCGCGTGTCTTTTTGTCTATGAGCTCGCCTCAGATCAGAGAGCCCGAATCGAATTTGTTTATTACCATTCATGAACACGGTGGGGTCGCTCGGAACTTCGGGGTTCAGAGCATCCGGGATATTGTATACCTGTTTTGATGCATGAGCGGAACTTGAGGTTAGGGATAGCAGTGCCCACATCAATGCCTCCCAGAGGTGAGCCTACAGTGCAGGATTGTAAGCCGATGAGCGTGTTAAAATCTATGAAAGACTCACTCCACGGGAACGAAAAATTTGTTGCGTAATCGAGCAACTCAAAGTATATAAAACAGCCATAATAGGGATCCAGCGTGCCGTTTGCTCTGCCTTCAAGGCTGCGTTTCCATGACTGGCGGCGCTCCTCACGACGCACGAGCTCCCTCTTGGCGGAGCGCGACGCCTTCGAGATACGGCCATTCTGCGCTGCCAAAGAGTTGAGAGACAGGGTGCCCGCTTTGCGTGCCTGTGAGATGCTAGACCCGAACGACGGGTCGCGTAAGGTGGGAAGTGTCCGTTTTGCGGGTAGGTGAAGTTCAGATCATATCCGCACAGATGCTCCCTGCGCAGCACTGATGAGATTCCGCGTTGGGACTAGGAGGCGCCATAATCACGCACTGTGTTTTGAAGTAATCGAAAACATCAGGATCGTAGCTGATGAGTTGCGGGTACGTTTCAATGGTTGTGAGCTTGGACGGCGTGTGAATACCAGTTTCCGATAAGAAATATATTGCTTACCGTGGGCACTTGCTCGAAAGTGGCCCCGGAGCCGAGAGTTCCGTCTCCAACGATCATTTTCGTGAGGTTGACGGGCGGATTGGGGGTGGAGAATATCGTCTTGGTGATGTACGGCTATTCTTGGCTCAGAAGGCGCTCTCATACGTTGGAGTTCATTGCGCCTCACTATATATGTTCCTGCGTATGATTCTCCAGCCAAGTGCAGCGGGCGATTAGCCAGACTGGGAAATATTTTCACGAGGTTCGTTAGAAAGCCGACCTTTGGTTTTTGTCAATATGCGAGTAGGCGCCCAAGATGACTCACAAAATCTCGGCCCATTTGATCCTCATCCGGAACTGGGGACTCCGGTTAGCAACCGTTTAGTCGCCAAATATGGCGCATACCATAGCCAGTGGCGTCAGACGTCGAGTATCCCGTTCCAACTAGGACTTGGATGAGCAAAATAATTGCAAGAAGATCCCACACGCACCTGGTTGGTCGATCCAAAATGTATCTGCAAGCTTGTTCCAACTGAAATTATTTTGCACAATTGAATAATCTCCCGTGACTTGCAAAGGGCCGTTCTAAAAGGCAATTGTTGATCAAGCAAACTCTGTACGTGAAGCTAAAGTCGCGTACCTCCGTCATCATACCGATCATACTGGAAGAGCCGGGTCCGCCTGGGTTGATATGAGTCAGTACCGACTCTCGCAGAAAAAAAACCTCACCGTTAAGCCAAATAATCCAGGGGTCGGTGTCTGCAGCGGAACCCGTCAAGGTACCGTTCGCCTTTTCGAACGCCCAGAAGAACAGCGTAGCATTAGGGTGATTGGGGCGGTCCACACCAACATTTCCAGCGAAACTGCGGGCAATCGGGCCAGTGACGTTGGGAAGTGGACCGGTAACTTCAAAATCTAAAATGCGTGGTGAGGATTCTGAGAGAAAGTACGGAACACAGAGGCTGTACAATTCTGCCAGTCAGGCCCAAACGGTGTGGTGGGCATCCCAGGATATGCGTGTGGGAATGTACTGGGAACTCCATCGGACTGAGCGACGCACCCGAGGATGAAAACCGACGCAAAAACTAGGGCGATTCGAAGGATTGGAGGACCTGCAGGAGAAGTACACTGAGGCTCAAGGCGAGAAGAGCTTCAATCATATCCTCAAAGCCTTGCGATCTGCGCAGTTATGACGTGAACACAGCGTTGGTGGCGCTAGGGTGGATAAGGACCCCTGACAATCCCTTTGGACCCTAGGGCCCGCTGTCCGGACAAAAATTGAGGAAAATTTCGGACCCAAAAATCCCAAAAGTGAGCCCAAGCGAGAAAACGCGATTTCGCAGTCTCAGAAAGCGTGGGAAAGTAAAAAGTGTCCGCACAAAAATCGAGGATTTCCGGAATTCGGGCCCTAGCCTCCAAAGGGATTGTCAGGGGTCCTGGTGGATACCATCTCGGATCATCGGCTTCTGATGTAAACGTGGGACGCCACATTCAAAACCGGGAGAAGAAACAGTACTACACGGCTGCACGGGAATCTTATATCAACTCATGATTGCACGTCCTGAAATTAGATGCAGTGGAATCTTACTACAATCTCCAAACGCTTTCAAGATCCCTTGATCGTCTCGGTCTTGCGTCAATTGCAAGAGTGCTCGCAACAAATTCTTAAGAACTGAGAATTCGTAAGATGAGAACAATCACATCAGTCACTCGCCGATCGTCACTCCTACCTAAAGTAGAATTTGCGTAATATATTGGAGGGGGATCAATTGGCGAAAGGAGTGCCGAATCGCGTTACAGCAGGTCGAGGCCCAGAGAGACAGAGCAGAGGCTCAAGTACGCGCATGCTGCCGCCGCCGCACCCCTGATACTCCCGTATATTGACGTAGATCATGTTACCCGCCGTTAGTAATACGTCACACCGCCTCCATCGATATCCCCTATTCCCATCACCTGCGTCGTGAATACGCATGGGCACACCTCATCGGATGGGAGCGATTCAAATGGACCTAAGCAGGCCCCTACATCGACAGGTTGCAGTCCGTAAACAAGGCATCTTTCGCTGGAGGCGACACATGCTACTCGGCAAAACCTATGCATTTACACGTCTCATCACCTCTTGCAATATCTGGCTGTCGTCCTTGGCACTGGTTCTGTGCCTCGTCTCAGCTTTTTGGGTGCATCTGTGCAGCATGGGTCATCAACATCCACCTTGGTAGTCTCAGGCATCTGTCTTCTGGATTTTCTCTTCATATTCATCGCTCTCCTTGGTACATATATTTCAAATCTGGCCAAATAGCAACCTGTCAATTAAATGCACCCACAGCTGCTCGCTGCTCACAGATGAAGTCTACATTAATTTTACCGACCTCGAATAAGGCTCTGCACCGGCAATCTGTGCAGTCAGAATCAAAGATATTACGAATCACAGTCCTGGGGCCATTCTCTAGACCTGTACATCTTAGTAAAAAAATGCCCTTTTCCTTCTGTCAGACCTACACTGACTTCCTGCATAGATATGGCCCCTGGGAACACAGTTGAAGACATTATTCGGCAGATGCAACGGCGACATCTTATTGCTGATATCTCCCGCATCAACCATCACATTTTGTTCCCCAGCCGCAAATTTGCCTCATTGGAACTTACTGATACACTTCAAGATGTTGGTATAGCTGACCTCTCTGTGGTGCATTTGAGAACATCAATACTCGGTGGTTCAACTGGCCCCCCTGGTTCACTGTTTTTTTTCTTCGCAAATAATGTATGCTAAGGTGATTTTCTAGTTGGTAATCTTAATCAATTAGACTCGCTTGCCTCACCTTTGTCGCGATTTTCTAGGACCACAGGAAACTTTCCTTCTAGCCGTCCTGATAGTGAGTTTTCCCTTGCTTGAATTCGAGTTCGAATAATTTGTAATTTATATTGAAGTTTGGTCTCTCTCTGAGGATGGGCTCTTTACATGCATTGTTTGTCCAGCTCACAATGCAGTTGAAGCCCGCCGTATCAAAGACCATGAAACTGGGGATAAACACCGACGAAATTTACAACGGCATGACATTGACCGTGCCTCAACCTCAAGCGGTGCATCCACATCTACATCCAGTTCTGGTTCCACATATTCCAGGGCATCAGATTCCCCACTGAATCGTGTTCGTGGTCCTCTGGCCCAAACCCTGGCAAACATCAGGGCGAGTCCCAACCCACATCCATTACAACATAACTATGTAGATGAAGATACAGGAATTGTGGACTGGAGTTCCGATACAATGGGATTCAACACACATGTGGAACATTCACTCAATGTTCGTGCTACTGCCCAGCTGGCCGAGAACCTGGAAGCGTACTTGAATGACGGTGACATTGATCACGACTCTGATGATGATGCAGAAGAGCGGACAGACTCTGGTTCCGTGGAATCTGATGACAGTGAGGAACATAATTAGGCAAACAACGAGACAGAAGCTAATAATTCTTAAGGCCCACCTCATGTTACTTCTCGCAAGACTCATAAGGTTGATCCAAACTCCTTGAACACCGAATGGTTCCCCTGGCCAGATAAGGAGGTATTCTACCACTCTCGTGTCCATTTTATTCCTGTAACCTCAATTGACAGACATGTGTTCTCAATATTCTTCGCCATGTTCCCTGGTGTTCATTCTCAAGGAAACAGAATGCAGCGATCCATTGGGCCATGCTAGCACTTGGACTTAAAGATTTGCCCTCCGACCGAGTCATGGATGACATCGATAAGTCACTTCAAAAAATGTGCGGAGTGCAAAGTATCCGGTACTCAGGAAAACTTGGTCATGTTTATTATGTTAACGATTTGGCCGCCATAATTGCCCAGGTAATGGTGAACCCAGTCCACATGTAGGGTCTTATAATATCTTGCAGGAAATGGCAAATACGTCTGTCCGAAAAAACCTTCACTTTATACCGGAAGACACAAAGCCTTCTTTGTCGCAAGCATGGCAAGCCAGCCGTTGGCTGAAAGAACTGGACTCTGATTTGACAACCCCCATGATACGAGAACACAACCAAGACTTTTATATAAACGAGCCCACTGTTCTCTCCAATGGAGCGGTATGCATGCCAACACGATGGTTCAAACGCAATGGTAAGATCTTTGCTCGAGCCTGGAAAATGCACTGGGCTTCCGAAACACTTGTTGGGCATGGATGTATAGTTGAGGGTGACCAGGAATTTGATATCGATTCCACGCAGCTGCTTGTCTCCTTTCCACTTCTTGTGACCAGTCATATTTCCCGCAGGGTGCCGGATCCCAGGATCATTCATGGTACGTGCAAATGCAGATTTCGATGTTCAATATCCTGCTGAATTTTTTGTCATTTCACAACAGGAATTGAAATCAAGGGACAACTGGACAAGTGGACCAAAACAAATGCCACTGTTGGCAATCGATGGCATCAACTCAGCTCTGGACACCGAGTTGTTGCTTTTTGGACACCAAGTTGTTGCTTTTCCCATTTGGCTGTACTGCAACGACACATCAGGCAATACATCCAAAAAATGGAACAAGCACAACTCATTTCTGTTCACTACAGCTGGGCTTCCAAGGCAATATGTCCATCGTGAATCTAATATTCACTTTCTTTCTACATCAAATATTGCCCCCCCATTGGAAATGCTTGACGGCATTGTTGACCAGTTGCAGTGCGTACTTTAAACAATCTTGTGTGCTGAATTCAATATTCTGCCACATAGGGCCTGCCAAGAGCGAGGCATCTGGGCTTGGGACTGTGAGTACCGAGAACTAGTCCTGGTTATTCCATCTGTTCTTGCAATGCTTGGGGATAATCCAATGCAGAGTGAATTTGCCTGTCATATCGGTTTCCGTGGTAAATTCTTCTGTTGTGTGTGCTGGGTAAAGGGAGACCCAGAAAAATCTGACGAGGAAGACAATGAGGACGATGGGGATGACACCAGTGATGCCTCTTCTGGAGTGTCCGACTCAGGTGGGAAAAAAAACAGGGAGCAGCGGAAAATCCAAGAAGAAAAAAACGAAGAAGAAAGATGAATCAATCTCTGATATGATCAGCAGGGTTGGCCAGTTCATGTCGGCAAGTACCCCAGTTATTACCTCGAGCCAGTTTCTGACTGCTCTGTTCCACAGACTGCCCGTCCCAGATTTCGACTTGAAAGTTGTCAAGAGCTGCAAGCACAATTCAAAACAGCCATTGTAGTTGGAGGTAAGGCTGGCTTTAAACGTCGCAAGACTCAATCTGGCATCAAAGATACATTCCAGGGTGTTTTCCTGGATCGTATATTTGATATTTCGACAAAGAGGGGTTGTACAAAACTTCAAAAGCAAGCAGACATCACGGCACTGCACCGTACTTTTCCTCAAGATATTACAAGTCCTGTATGGCACATCAAAGGTGTGGATCACTGTCCTCGTGGTTCACTTCAGGCTGACTTCATTTCATGAAGACTTTGACCCACACCAAGACACCCCAGTCGAAATTCTTCATGTTATCCTGCTCGGATTTGTGAAGTACTTTTGGCAGGATGCAGTTGCACGGATAAAGGAATCTGACAAGGATGTTCTCATCTGTTGCTTGTCTTCTTTCAATGTCAGGGGCCTGGGAATCTCGCCTCTACCTGGACATACTCTCGTGAACTATTCTGGGTCATTGACAGGGTGGGATTTTCGCACCATTGTCCAGGCTGCACCATTTGTTCTCCAAGGGCTTCTACCGCCGGCCTACATCGAATTATGGACTGCACTCAGTGCTGTGGTTACCTTGGTTTGGCAGCCACATATTGTTGACCTCGACAAGCACACTGTATGTTCTTCCTTTTTGTTGTTAGTTCACCAGTTGATAACCCGAACAGAAGCAATTGGATGCTGCAATAAAGCACTTCCTAGATTGCACCTGCGGATTGACACTTCAGTGGTTCAACAAGCCTAAATTTCACGTTATCCTCCATTTACCATCTCACATCAGGCGCTTTGGCCCAGCAATGCTATTTGCAACAGAGGGCTTTGAGTCCTTCAACACCATTATTCGGTCCTGCAGTGTTCACAGCAACCGATATGCACCTTCCCATGATATTTCAGCGCGGATGGGCAAAGGAAACCGCATTCACCATCCATTGAGCGGGGGTTTCTTGCCGGTGAATGGTGATTTCAAAGCATCATCGGAGCGCCAATCAAGTTCTCCCTGGATGGACACTACACTGGCACAGTTGAAGGAATACACATGGGCTCAAGCCAGTGACTCCTCACGTCGATTAACTGAACTCAATTCGTTTGGGGCTCGGCTGCTTGGATGGGATACAACCGAGTCGACTACTGTTCAGGAGGGAGGCTGTCTGAGCCCTGGACAACCTAAAATGTGGACAGAAACTCAATCTTCTCGTGCACATATTCCCACTCCCATGGATGTTCGCCATATCCACCCCACGCAAATGAAGGTTTACACTCCAAAATCCATCACATTGGGGAACGGAGACATATGTTCAGCCGGAGATTGGGTCATCTGGGATGAGATAATCGGGCAGACACTGCACAACCGCATTGGCCAGGTTGTTGAGATTGTACAGGTTATCGACTCACCTGCATACCAAGCAAGGAAGGCAGATTTCGTGCTTGTAATGCGCTCAATTGTGGGTGAAGCACACGAGGTGTACAAGATGCGACAGGTTCAACCAGTTCCAACTGAACATCAAAGTGTTCGGGCCCAGGTAAATCAGTTGCAGTCCTTCATTAATGGTACCTGAATTTATTTTATTTGAAACAGAACATCCAGTGCACTGTGAATGTCCAGCATAATTGTGCTGATAACAAGTGTCGAACAACACGCACCCGTGTTGTTCTCGCAGAACGGGAAAAAACATCCCAACGAGAATTAGCAGTTGAGCACATCACCGGGTCTGACTTGATTGTCAATGTCGGTCAAATGAGGGATGCAGCCACTCTTGATCCATTCCGTTTCACCCCAAATGCCCTCATCACAGCTGACATCATTCGCAGCTCTGCTGAGCAATCATTCGCTGATAGGCAGAAGCAGAAAAAAATGCGAAGGCCAGAGCTGAAGACACCGAAGAGTCAGATGCAGGAGCCCCCGGTCGGAAGAAATCCTGCCCAACAATCACACCGCCACCAACTACAGCAAGCAGCAGGGCCCCTAGAACTTCTTCCAGCTCACTCTGCCATGTTACAACTGCGATTCATGCCACAGAAGGCAATACCAGTTTGCCCGGAGCCCAAACTCAACCTATCACTTTTTCTAATACCTTCCAATCAACATTTAGTACTCAACCGTGAATTTGTATTGTACATATGTACTCCACCTAGCTACTGAACCTTTAAATTTTTATTTTCCTTGTGCCCTGACTGTCTCAAAGCACATTTGCATGTTGGCGAATATTGAGGCAGTCATAGCTGAAACACTGCGAGCCTGTCGGGGGATGGTTTCCCACCATTTTAAAGGAGTACTAAGGCGAAGATACACTCAAAATACATTTATTGCTGTGTGGTTTAGGTTCGGCGAGGCAAGTGAGAATATATTGTCTGAGTCTGTGCTTGAACTCGAATCCACCGTGACATTGTGACTGTCACCTGTAAAAATGGTCTCAGTCCACCACCCTTGATGTTGCTGCTGCCCCCAATCTCCTCAGCTCTGCATCACTGGCTTTTTGGCATCAGTGAAACACTGTAAAAGGTCGCCATTGGCCACATTACTCGCTTAGGCCCCAGTACCAGCGTGTATCTTCACCAATTTCATCCACCTCACGACACGGAAGCGCCGAAACTCAATCCTAGGCACCAGGGTGAGACCCCAAGCTCTTTAAAAGGCTGCAGCCACTCACTCTCAACTGCCCATTTCCACGTATGGACGGATACAACGACGATGGACATTCTCAAGCTGGCCAGCAGTACTCGTATACCCCCGGTCATCGACGCAGTCGCAGCTGCAGCCACAGCCCCTTCAGTGATCATGGAAGCCGGAACGAATACAATAACACCACACCAACTGGTTTCTCCCCTCATGCACCCCCATCTTCAGAAGACCCCGTGTTATTGGTCGACCAGCTGTCCAACAGCTACCAACTCGATAGCGAGTCCCGCGGCGAAATGCACGCCTTCCTTATGGTACTACATCTTCCTCTCTTGTTTATTCTCCCTTATTGAGGTTTAACCGACAGATTGCCCGGTCGCTGCATCCCCTCGAGCTCAAAATTGCACTGATCCAGCAAGCCACGGCTTTGCAAACTCAGCAAATGCTCCAGGTGTGCATAGGACACTGCGGGTCCTTCAAAGGGACTACGGAAACC
Source organism: Mycena sp. CBHHK59/15 (assembly GCA_029204085.1). Taxonomy (NCBI): domain Eukaryota; kingdom Fungi; phylum Basidiomycota; class Agaricomycetes; order Agaricales; family Mycenaceae; genus Mycena; species Mycena sp. CBHHK59/15. The sequence continues at coordinate 188,784 of JARGXW010000224.1, forward strand.
CTCAAAAGCACTGTAGCTCAAACTATTACTGAGCTCACGCCTGACCAAATGGCAAGTGTTTCTTGTTCCATATATGATGCTTTCTAATGGTCCTCTGCAGAGTGAGGTTACTTCGGCCTGTAAGGTGATTGTCTGTACCGGGGCACGCGCCGATTTCGACAACGATACAATCGGTACCGCGGTTATAGCGAGATAACTGCCATTCTCCCTTACGCTAATCTCATGTCGACCATTCCAGGCTTATCTTGAAAAACACCAGGCTGTGAATGGTCTACAGGTTGTCTTTGCAACCAGTGCTCGTAAGAGGGTTCTCAAACAGGCTATCCGCCGACAAGCGTCGTACACTAAGACCTACGTGCACGGTATTGTGTGTGGTTCCTTCCTCTCAGCCTTCATTCTCTTCTCTGACCTTTCTGCCCAGCTCTTACCCTCTGTTCGCCATGACGATAGCTTGGGCACTAGTCTCACCACAGTTACAGGGCTCCTTGCCCGCAAATGTCTGGGTGGCTCGGAGAACGCAACCCCAAAGCTCGCGATATGGGTCGCCATATTGGTGTGTTTGCATTTGTTTGATTGCCAGGCTACCATTGTGACGTGTCCCCACAGCGTTCCTTCGCGCGCCAGCACCCAGAGCTGTTCAAGCTCAAGGACGACTCTGACTCGGCAAACCAGTTGCCAGAAAAGCGGACACGTGCCGGGGACCCGAAGCATCGAGGCAGGGTTCCCAAAGGGACTGATTTCTGGAGCCGGATCGCAGCACTGTGGAAAGAGAAGACGGACCAGTGGGGTAGCGATCTCAAGGCAATGGGGTGGGCCCAGTGCGTTGCTCCTCTCCCTTATCTCCTTCTCACTCATCTCGTGCTGCAGGTACATTAATGAAGTCATGAGAGTGGAAAGGTCCATGTATCCTGATGACACCATCCCTCTAATCCCATTCAGTGACGACACCGACAGTCCGCCACTCCCCCAAGGTGGGCCCTCAGGGCTCTCGGGGCTCTTGGGACTCTCGGGGCTCTCGGGGCTCTTGGGCTCCAGTAGCTCGGCAGCCACACCCACAACGCATCTACGACAATCGAGCAGCCATACCCAAGGTGAGATGCACATCCACTGGCTGCATCGCTCTCACTGACACTATTCTCTAAGCTATGCCTGATTCTCGGGGTCATTCACGCTGTACGTAGGACTTTTGCCTTTGGAATCGTAGCCCTCTAATAACCTCATCTGTCGTTAGCGTCATCTGGTGTAGGCCAGCCTTCTTACGAGCGGGCGTCTGCACACCACTTGACGCCTGCCGGGGGTTCGTCATAATTACATCTTCTGTCTTATTGAATCTGACATGCTTTATTCCCGTAGGTTTCACGCTCCCTCTGCTCGCTCCAATGGCTGCCGCGTTCTCTCCCGGGTCGTATCAGCAACAGTGCTCCCAGCACACCCATCATGATGGTGGGTCTCCGTTCTCATCTAATACACATGACGCCTTCTGATGTGTCGGTCTGCAGAATCTAATAACCAGCAAATGTTCACCTCATCCACGGCACGCGGTGGCTCGTACCACTGACATTGTCGTCGTTGATATCTCGCCCACACCCTTTCATGCTTCAACAGCACTGTGGACCTCAAAACCACTGTCTCTTAGCTAGCCGTAGCATATATGACAATGCCATTTATTCTGTGTTAATTATTTCTATTGCTGTTAAGATTCCATTGAGGGTAGAGCGTAGCACAATCGACGGTATATTCCATTTTGTGACCCGCGTGATAGATCAATCTTAGGAGAGTCTTGAGATAGATCTTTAAAATCTCGCAACACTCTGATAATTAAACACATCTCAATTGTCCACCCTTCGCGAATCACTTGAGAATTAGCTAAAGATTCTTAACATTTCAGATCCTGCCGCAATCTTAATCGGACTGTGCGGCCGTGTATGGCTTACATTGGGCTTGAAAGGGACATAGAGTATGAAACACCCGTCGCTTGAGCTCATTTCTCAACAGATTCCCTCTGGATCTCGTGGAAACTCAACCGACATATATTCCTCATAGGAATCTCAAAAGAAATCAAGGAGTTCCGTCCAGAACTGAGAGAGATACCACGAAGGTGGCCATCAGCCCAGTCAATCAACTTTAAAATATGGTATTCCTCCGCTCCCTTTTCACCGATTCCTTCCGGCTTTCATACTTAGACTTTCTACATAAAATAAAACATGCCACAATAAAATCCGAAGCGAAACGCAGCAGGACGCGTCAGCCAGAGATGTATGAAAGAACACATCACAAATAGTCACATTTGGATTTCAAAGTCCGACGCACCGAGCGACGGCCTCTACTCCATGGAATCTGATTGATGTGATAGCTCGTCGGTCAATAGGAGTCGGAGTTTAAAAATGTCACGATCAAATACATTTCTACACGGCACAGACATGTCCTGCCCCGTTTCGCTTGTAAAGACTCTCGCTTAACGAGTCGTTAAGGCTCATGCTGTCAGTCAGCGAGAACAAATATGTATAACTTGGGGGTAGAGGGCCGTGGCTGCGCCCGGCAGGATCTCGTACTTATCTTTTTTCCCATCATGCTCCCAAATCCACCCGGACACACACAACAAACCCGGAAGTCATCGGAATCCAATGTAAATTGATTGCCGAAAATATTGTTTTAAAAAAAATCAAGCCCACTTCTTGCATTCAAAAAATATGAAATAGAGTGTATTTGCACCACCCATTTCTTTTCGACATCACTCGTTGTTTTTAACTGACCCAAATGATTGATGTGATTTCGATGAGGCCCAGGCAGACCAGGTGCATGGGCACAACTCCGTCGGCCCGTCGGCCGTGCCTAGGCACCAAGACACCGTTGCGACCTCCACGCAGAGACGTCTCGGCGCTGCACGCGTACGGACCACGTCCCGGTCGTACCCACGGTCCAGGGCTCAGTCTGCATCCTGGACGCCTACTGCGCGCTCGCGCCCAACCAGAATGCGGTCGTCGGGTGCGCGAGCTGGTTGGGCGTTGAATGTTCACTGCGGGCAACGAGGCTCCAGGCGGGTGCTAGCGCTACGTAAATATACAGTCAGTGAGCCAGGTGCGGCACTCCATTTGTGACAACGGCTCTTCCCCCGTGCCCCTGAGATCCGCGATTCAGATATGCCTTGAGTCTTAATCTCGCCCACGGCCACTGACTTGATTTCGCCAACCTGTCTTCTCTGTGGGTGTAAGGTCCATCAGCGTTGCTTCTACTGTCCTACCTGATCCACACACTCCCCCCCCCAGCACTGCCCTAACTCAGAGAGTTCCAAACCTCCCTGGAACTCCCGGGAGCTTCGCAGCATGCACGTCAGCCACCGCCGTCAGTGCATTGGGTCCAGTCTACGCTGCCTGCTCGGACGTTCTGATTCTGTGGCCGGCTGTTCGTCTTGCTGCATCGAGTACTACAACTCGTCATTGGCGAGTCGCCGTCACATTAGCTTGCAGAGCCCTGATTCTGGTTTCCCCGATTTCCGTGATTTCCGCGAATGCACCGAAATCCGGAGGCACGTCTACCGCGTGGCCGGATCCTCTTCGGATACTCATTTTGCTAGTACTTATAACATCGCGACTGCAAATCCTTGAGTTTTTGAAGGTCAGCGCGAATTCTGCCCTTCATTCTTATGATAATCCAGTGTACTGATCCCTCTTTTGTCTTCAGTTGGCTCTACCTGATACATTGGCCCATGTCCCATGTCTGTGGAGAGACGAGGGAATTCAAGTTTTTTCAAGTTTTGAAGAGAGAAAAAAAAGAGAAAAAGAGAGAGAGATTTAGGGATCTACATAGATTATTTACACGAGGAATCAGAGCTTGAAACTCACTGTAGCGTGCGGTATTTCGTTTGCGGCAACTTGATTAATCTTGAATCCCAAGCCCCGTTTTGGCAAATCAGTGATTTCAAGTCCCATGTCCATCCGGAGCCAAAGCCCCGAAAGGACATGGGACCCAGCGAATGAAATTCAAGATATTTATATCTTGCTTACACAGCACCACACAACCGGTAACACCCGAGCGATCATTCGGTCACGTGAAAATAAACGACACATCGGATCTTCACTCCGACAAGTTAGGTTCGGATCAAGCCCCACGTGAGGAAAGAAAAACGTGATATACACGTGCTTCAGAAGCCTTTTCCTGGAGGGGCTTGTTTCAAAAACCGCGAAAACGGCAGGATGTTAGGCGCGTCTCAGCGCGTCAGAAACCGCATCAATTGTTGGCAACTTATGGTATAAGTAGTAGATTATTAGCTTAAATTTCATTTGCCAGCCTCAGAATATGCAAATGTCCATCCATACTCTTAGCATTGTATGACTGAATTGAGGCTGCGAGAATTTTGGCCGCCTCAGCAAATGTTATGCCACGTCTTAACCCCAGCCTTTAAAAAAAATCTGAATAGACAGTCTTTTAGCGGGAACGATACAGGCCGATCTGCAACTAAGCATCGGTCGAAAGTCTCAGAAATTGAGAGTACAATAGATGTGCCAAGACCGCGTGCCCAATCAGGAAATTTTCTTCATTTGCTCTTGCCGCCACTTTCCACTCGACTTCATTCACTTGCTCGGAATGTCCGTACCAAATCCCCAAACACTGAGGAGGTCTCAGCAGCTGCTTCGAGGTACACCTAGATCCCCTGGGACTCCGCGCCGACACCGTGCCGCACATTCTACTCAACTCCAAGGCATTAAGCCGTGGACAACGTCGTTCGATGAAACCCGAAGCGAGCTCATCAAACGGCTCAAGCTCTCCTACGTACCGGACAACTGGCAAATCCACCTCATCATGCGAATCCTGTGCGGTTACGACAGCATTTTTCTTGCTGGTACGGGATATGGAAAAAGTCTCATCTTCGAGGGTGTAGCTGTTCTTGGGGGTGCCAGAAAGCTCACGATTGTCGTATGCCCTCTAAAGGCATTGGAGGCAGATCAGGTACACTTCTAATTCCTGTCATGGGCGAGGAACATTTAAGGTGCTGACTTCTGGCCAAAAAAAAATAGGTTAAGCAGGCAACAGCAAAAGGAATCAATGCTATCCTTATAAATGAGGACAACAATGGTCCTGCTGTCTGGAAATCTGCCCAGTACCATGCCCAGGTCACGTATGTCTCCCCCGAGATGGCCCTGTCCGACCAGTTCGCAAAACTCTGGGTGACTGCGAAGTTCCGTGCCTGCCTGCAAGCCTTAATTGTGGATGAAGCGCACTGCATCGACAAGTGGGGAGAGGAGTTCCGCCCACTTTACCGCGAGCTTCACCGACTGCGAAACTTCACTGGACAAGAAGTTCCTTTTGTGGTGTGCACGGCTACTTGCTCTACACCCACATTCAATACCATCTGGACATCCCTTGGCTTCGGCCATCGACCTTTCTGGGGAGTAGACGTTGGATGTGATCAGCAAAACCTTCTATCAGAGAAGGGAATATATACAATGCAGGCGCGGAAGCTTGCGTGGATCATGGTGGACAGTGGTTGTGCCTGTGAGAAGGTTGGGGATTTAATGGGCCACGTGGGGGAAATCTTTGGTGTCCACATAAATCAGTCGATGAGTCGCCAAACTGTGAGCCGTGCAATTTTAGAAGGAGGTGTGGCAGCAAATATACAGGTCATATATGAGCTGTCACTTAACAAAGGTACATAAGATCCTGCTGTTGGAGAGAACCACTGGTCGACTTATTACGTGTTGCCGGTGGGAGCCACAGTTAGCCAGGACAGTACATCAAATCGGGGCATCAATATCGAAGGCGCCCATATAGCAAATCGAGCGCCAGATTACTCATCAGGGAAGCTTGAGATTGACCCAGAATCGACACCAAAAGTCCGCTTTATCGGAGTCGAAAAGACTAAAGATCACACCAGTGCTGGGTCCGTCGAGAGCTGGAACACATGGATGGAGGAGGGCGGTGATGTCTTCAATCGAAGCCCCCTGGCAGAACGGCTCAAGTGTCAGTATTCTCCTTGGGATTTTCTCAAGGTATTGAAGGGAATGAATGGGGACCATGCAGCCAATGAAAAGAGCGCTGCAAAAGGCCTGCAGGACAAGAAACACGAGGCAAATATCCAGGATCTCAGAGAGCAGGCGCTGGCAGGAAAGTCATACATGGAGCTTGTCCATTACCTGGCAGCATGGAATGCAAAGAAAATTGCCGACGCTGGAGGTGAGGAAGCCTGGAATGTGCTCTCTGCAACAGAACAGACAAAGAGAGATGCAGTGCTTATGAAAGAGATTGTGGAGGCCCTGGGAAAAGAAGTGTATGAAGCGCTATCTCCCGAAGACCGTCAAACACTTGATCTGTTCATTTGGGGGGGGTGCTGTATGCATAAAGATCTGAACAGCTTTAAAGGAGGTAATGCAGAGATGATGCTTGAATGGGACAGGCTAGGTGTCCCTGGTCTGGTTCTCCTGGCGAACAAGCAGAATGCAGCTATTCTTCGGAATCTGCTGGACCCTGCATTTTCGAAGGACGCTGCACTCACAGACGATCAATTCCGAGCCTTTGAGGCATCTACTCATGGAGGGGTCAAGGCCTGTGCCCTTGCGGGTGCAATATTCAATAACAAAGATGACAAGAAAGGACAAGCTGACCGTCACATCGACTTCATGAGTCGGAAGCTAGGGCAACAGCACACAAGATTCCCCGATACAAACAGCACTCGTTTTGGGAGTCATGGTGATGCTGCAGCAGAGCTTGTCACTTATCATTCGGAATATCTCGATATGATGGAGGTCATTCAATGGTCAAAACACAACCCGTCTCTTACCAATATTGAGAAGAACCTCTGGGACGCACTCCTGGATGTCCCAACCCAAACCGAATTTGTTGTGATGGTCATATACCGGGTTGTGATTACCCATCCATATTTACGACAAGTCCGTGGACCAGGAACGGAGAGTACCAACCTCTTGGACCTCGGGCCGCTGCACATTGAGCTTCGTAATCATATTCAGTCTATTCTCGATGATCCCGACATCATTTTTGGAACTGATATCACGTACCAAACTGCCACGCTTGATGGTCAACTGTGGAGCGATCCCAGAGCGATGGAATGTGTCTCCAAGCTCATTCCTACACTCCCCCATGTCAAGGAAATTACCCTTGCATTTTTCCGTGGTGCATTGACTACATGGGTCCGCTTCTCCGCCGAGTTTGCTCCAGGTGGAGTGATCAATGAATGTATGGCAACAGAGCGACAGCTAGCATGGATGCCATCAACAAACGATGCAAACAAAGGAGCTCTCGGGGCATACCATGTGGCCGTTCATGGCAAGCCATCACTCATGCTGCATCAATACAATGCACAAGCGATGTATCGACGAAACGATACCCAGAACTTCATGGACGCGGTTTTGACAGATGAAGACCACACCTACATCATGCGTGAAGCCAGACGAGTCGATGCCAGTGGTCAGGAAGCCCAGAAACTTTGCGAGATTGTTGATTTCCGTATCAGAACAGCAGTGATGCAGAAAGAGAAGGTGCTTGCAAAGATACAGAAGGAGGCAGAGGAACTCCGAGCGCACTTGAATTGGGAGCTGGTTTCCCTCGAAGAAATGGGCTCCCTGACAATTCCATTAATTCATGGCCAACTCAACTCATACCGTGCTCGTGGTGTACCAGATCTGTTGGCCAACAGCAGATATGCACGGAAACCAGAAAAATTGGCGGCCCTCAGAACAGCCTACAGGTGGTACCAGCTGAATGGAAACTCTAATCCATCACCTAGCGCACTTAGGGATGTTCCAGCATTAGTCCCGGCAATCATAGAGGAGTGGGAGGTTGAAGAGGATGTTGAAATGGAAGAATAAATTTAATGTGTCCATATAAAATTAATTATTAGTACTTTCTATATGTCTTATACAATGAAACAATATTGGAACTTGAATGGATGGATCTTGGGCATTAAATGCAGCCAGGCAACATAAAAGAAGTAGGAAATAAGGAGCGGCGCGATTTGAGGTGGCTGTACACTGAGTCAGCGGGCCATCAAAAGTCCAGTCCCACAGTAACGCGACACGTCTTGGTGTCACGCTTGGGACACGTGCTGACCGGTCCGGATACGGATCAAACACGGGTGCAGACCCATGTCCTTATATAGACATGGGTCTCCACAGACATGGGACATGAGCCGATACATTAGCTAGTTTGTATGTCAGAAGCACACTCGTGACTCATGGCACCTCTTCTACTTAGTATGTGAATGAACTGCACACTCGTAGGATGCACCCCTGTTTTGCATAGTTCCTGCCACAGCATCGGAACCAAAAATTGAGGAAGACTGCCTCGCTATTGAAGGTATTGCGAAATCCCTCCGACTTTTGTCTTAATTTCTCCGCACTAATATTTTTTTACCACGCGCTCTCAACTCACCCTATGACGTCATGTTTCGGTATTTTCCAGTGGGTAGTATAGTGGTGTGTTTACGAGTACTTATGTTTACATAATACTCGTTCCTTTCATTCCTCCGAGGGGCTAAAAGTCTCCCTATTTTACTTGTTTCTGATTTTTTAAGATAGTCTCCTTAGTGGCTGTGTCTGACTTCTTTAGTGGCTGTCCCTATACTTCGTTCACTTTTTCCTTACCCCTTTAGTGGCTGTGTGGCCTAGGGCTGTGCTGTTTTTATTTACTTCTGTCTCTTTTCCCTGGTGTAACTGAATATGGCAGGCGTGACTCGGCTAAGATCGTCACGTCCCATGCCTGCCTGTGGGCTCATTCTGAGGGTACGAACATTAATAAGTCTAGTATATACCTCCTTCCAAGTCCCCCAGCAAATTTTCAATATTGCCCTGGACCTGCTGAAGTAAATACACGGCCTGGCGCATTCGGCTGGCGTTTGAAGCCACGCGGAGGACGTACGCATGGCGTGGTTGTCTCGACGCACAGGTCACGGCCGACGCGTGCGTGGAGTCGCACTGGAGTCGCCAGCACGCAGCGGACAGCGTGGGCGATCGCTGGAGATGGGGTCCACGTGCCAACTCTGATATGTTCCACGATGTTCCATCCGCTTCAGTCGGACCGGGTGGACGTCGCTTCCTCTCACGATCTTTTTCATGTCTCTTCCTCCCATCCTGACGATTCCAGACGAGATTACGGCCGAAATTCTCGTACATGCGGCGTCATTCCCAAGCCATGGACGTGTGGCGGTTTCTCCAAGCTCAGCACCCCTCGTATTGACACAGATTTGCCGTCATTTGCGGGAAGTCGCGCTAGACACCAGTGCATTATGGTGTTCATTAGATTTTGACTTTGACAATCGTGCGCAGCTACCTCTTCACGCTTGGAACTCTCTGACACAGTTTAAGACCACTCTGACGCCGCTGATTTGTATGACGTGGCAGGGACAATAGCTGAGCGCTGGTTTTCGCGAAGCAACGACCGGTTGCTCTCTCTCACGGTTCGCCGCACTGCTCATGGACACTTTCCTCCCTCGGTTATACCCCCCATCTTCCTATTTTCCCACCGATTTGTTCGGATCGAACTCTGCCTTCAGACTTCAGATTTTGACATGCTGAATAAGAACACCGGATCCTTTCCTGAGCTCCAAACCCTTGCAATTCAGCAGCCGGGGCTCAACTTTGGTCCAGTGGAGGTGCTGACTGCCTTTCGAGATAGTCCCAAACTTCGTGAGCTTCGCCTGCTCAATGGGCTTCCGTTACGCAATGTCGACATTGGGTCGTCTACGCTCCTCACGAGTTTAGAAACCGACCTTCGGACCCCATTCACTGTCTTCCTAGATCTTTTGACGCAATTCCCTGGGCTTCTGCATTTAAAAATGATTACCGACCGGCCCGCTGCCCCGATGACAGCAGTCACGGTGCCGCATCTCCGATCATTGAATTGCCGCTCGTCGTCGTCCACCGATTTTCTCGACTTACTCACTCTCCCGGCCCTCCAGGATTTGGACATTAGCCTTGCCAATATAAATGACGGCAGTTCCAACTTCTTCTCCTTGCTCTCGCGCTCTGCCTGTTACTTGCAGAGTCTCACGATTTTCGCTCGCACTCAGTTTGATGCCGAATCACTGGCGGAATGTCTTCGAGCTGTCCCGGGCCTCCTCAAATTGCGGCTCAAAGTAGAGTACAGTATGGATGATGCCTTGAAATGCCTACACAATCCGACGCTCGTCCCTTGTCTTCGGGACCTCTCCATCTCAGCCACCGGCCCCGTTGAGTATCTGAATGTGCTGGTCATGTTGTCCCTCCGACGCAATCTTCAATTGCATGGGCCGATTCCGTCTTTAACCCGATTCCAGCTCGAGCTGCATGTGTCGTATTTCAACCCCAGATTCAGCTTCGGTGACGGGGCATGGCTCCCGCACGAGGAGATTTGTGAAAAGATTCTCCAACCTCTCGTTGTGGCAGGGCTGGAAATTCACATCGAGACCCCAGATGGAGCTTGGCCGGACGATGCGGGATGTGAGTGTGTTTTCTTGACACGCAAAAAAAAATAGGCTAATAATTCTATTTTAAACAGATAGATCGAAGACCTTCCCCTCGGTGTGGGAGAGATGGTGGAGCTAATCGAAGTGAAAGGATGCGGGAGCCCCCATTGCTGGGTGGCGCTATGGAAGTCGACGCACACGCAACGACACGGATACCTGTGTTGTTCCAATTATTACACAATTCTCTTGATCTTCTCCTTGAGTCAGATGTCGGCCCATAATCACGAAGCTGCCAAGTTCAACATTCAGCGACACTGAGAGAGATCTGATCTTGTGCACATATGACTACATGTTGAATCCGTTTCTATGGCCACTTTCGCCTGAGGAAAAAATAGCATATCCTCGAATACGAGGAATCTGGCAGCCAAGATGCCAGAAGAGACTCTGAATGACCAGTCTTCTGCGGGAATGGCCAGGTTCCCTTTTTTGGACCAGATCTGTTTTGCGCCGTTCCGGACTCCAGAGTAGAGATGGGAGTAGAGATGGACGCCGTGTTGGAGTCGTTGGTTAATCCTATTCCGCAGGTGCATAAAAAATTGACAAATTATTCTCAGCATATTTGAGCTTGTTTGGCATTCTCCGGCGACGCGATCTAATCATGTGATTCGGCCGCGATTGGGCCAGCCGTCTTGAGTCGAAGGCTCCAACTCAGTTCTGTTCATAAACATTTTAAATGGTTAAAACCATTTAAATTGTCGCTTGGTCTGCAGGGACTGAAAAATGGTAGGCAAATTGCTCATACACAGTAAATAATTAGAGAAATTCAGACTGCAGACCTGTGACACGATGAATGTGGGAGGTCATGCAATGTCTTCACTGAGACCTCTTGCTTTCGAATCGTTCTCAAGGTTATGGGAAGCAAAATGGTTCTGTGCAACAGGAATTTATAGACTTAGAGTAGTCCTGCTACTTTCTTCAGTTGGGAGAAAGGCCCTTTGCAATGTTCAGAAGTCATGACACACAACTCTGATTCGGCCAATTGTGGCATCGTTTGAAGGCACAGCGCCCAGAATATGACAACCGTTTCCTCCACAAGACATCGAGGACGCCTCAGAGGCCTCAGATGATCCTTCACATGTAATGGATTCCGTCAAGTTTTAATAACCTCACTTTGATCAAAACACCGGGTTCCGTGTTGGAAGACGCAGACCTCTGTATGGTCCAGATATCAAGCAATTGGCATTCGATGCCGAGATAAATCTGCGAGGTGAGCAAAAACTATCAACTAGACTACCTTTATTGAATGTCATGTTTGAATGTGTGAGCTTGACCCAGACGTGCTGTATGCTCTGCCTTCAATATGTATCTGAAGCTCAGGTGTACAACAGCGCGGATGTGATGTACTATATAATTATTACAAGCAAATTCCAATAGTCCCGAACAAGATCAGACTAATTTGGACGTTCAGGGGGTGTGGTCATAGCCTCGGTCATGACCAGTCATGGCCTTGGTAATTGACTGAGGGTAGGTAGGTAGGTAGTTAGGTAGCATTACATGGCACGGTCCGAATAGTGAACACTGGTTTCCAGGGATTATCCCAGTGTACAAAGCAAGTAAAATTACAACATCGTCCCAGGACCTCTTCCCGCCATCCAAGCCCCATAACGCAGATCCCATAGGTTTCCCCATGCCCCGTGGTAGACCCCAGACAACAAATAGAGGCAAGACCTAGAATATTCAGCTTCACAAAAAACCTTCAGACATTTCTACCTGGACGATACAAGCGACGGTGTAGAATTCCTCAAGGACTTCGTGCATAAATTTTCGAGCCAAGAGAATTGTTGGGTGTTCATAGATCATGGCCTTCAAAAACTCGATACTAGTGAGTTCTGCCATTTTATTCTGCAGTTTAGGCACAGAGCGGAATAATTTATCCAGAAAGATGGTGCACAAGTTGAGAACTGCCGGCGATGCCTGGCATTCCAATAACACGTGCTCCGGACTTTCAACCTCGGCTATGCGAAACCGACAGAAGCGCTCGTTGTGGGGGATTGGTTGGAGTGCATGATCAACATGCCGCAGCTTTTCCAAGGTGAGGGAATGGGTTGACAACATAATGGAAGTTAGGGCTTCCCGGTGGCTTTGTGTCTTCACCTTAGAGAGGTAGTGCCTTAGATACAGTGTTTTTTGCGCGGCAGGTTTATCCTTTTGGGGTTCACGTTGTCTGTGCAGTAAGTAGAGTTTGGCCAAGGTGTCAACTTCATGCTGTAACCAATCATTGCATGATTCTCTATGCATTTTCGGTAGACTTCAATACTTTGCTCTGTCGCACTACTGAAGTCAAGAGGTGGGCATTCAAAAAGAAATTTCTTTGCAGCTATTAGCACATCTCTGTCCCAAGATTTTTTCCCTGCTGCTACCAGTTCAATTGAACTGTTGAGACTTGTGTGAGCGAGATGGGAGAGGTTTAGAGACAGGAGATACTGCAGGTAGACAAGCAACAGCAGGAAGCGACGAATGTGAAGCAGCATAATCCCGATTTCCATGAACAGTGGTACGAGCATGGAATGGGAATGGATATTTAATATTTGGTGGAGAAAGTCAACTTGAACTGCGCAAAGTTCTTTCACGTGAACACTGTCGGGAGAAACCTCGCATCCATGAATGAGGTGACAGTCCACGGGTGCCATGTCTAGGTCCCTGCTTTGGTGTTAACGGGCCCGCTGAATCCTCGATTCCCATGATCCTGTGCGCACAGTACCTCGTTGCACTTGCTTTTGCCTTATAGTGATCTTCAAACATGTTCCTCATGTCTGTTCTGAAGTTCATGTCCACATATTTCTCTTGGACTTTGATGGTCAGATGATCCGCTCCTAGTTGGAATTGGAGGCCTGCTGGTGGGTTCCCAAAAATCGTTATGATTGTTTTAATCATGTTGACTACAATGAAACTTTTGGAGCACCAGGCAGCAAGTGCGTTCAATCTGTGCTTCAAGCCTGCGGCCGATAGCAAGATGAGTAGGATGTCATCTGCTTGGGTCAGTCAGGCGATTCTGAGTTTGGAAAGACTAGGGTCGTCTGGATCATTCAACATGACGAGGTCAGCCATGACGAGATTCTACATAGCAGGGGACATGGGTTCGCCGGTAAGCAAGCCGATGAGTGCTTTAATGTCGGCCGAGTTTTGGTCTCCATGTCTGACATAGTATTCCATCCATTCGTAAAGCATGCACAGCCAGTCGAATATCGCACCTCCCATTCCCACATGTATGAGCTTCAGCCATAATCTTGGGTGGTCCGTGGAGGGAAAAGCATTCGTTGCATCTACCACTGCAACATATAGGGTGAGTCCTTTTGCACATGCCCATTCTTTCACACAGCGTAAAATGAAATGATTGTTATCGGCTCTGTATCCCTCATGGAAACTGTTTTGATGGTCCAGGATGAGGCCATGTGCAGTTGCCCAATCCATAATGCACTTGTGAATTAGCAACGTCAAAATGGAATCGTGAACTCGGTTCAGATGCCTTAGCCGAAGGTGTGTCGATGTCTTGGCGACAGACCTGTCGACCCCCTCGATGGACGTAGTCGGATGTAGGCCATGCTAGGATGCCTTAGCCAAAGTCAGGCTATGGGGGCCTGGAACGTAGTGACAGGTGGTTAGGAACATCATGATATCTGTCATTCCGTCTAAGTGAATCATTAATCTGAAGCCCCAGCAGTAACCGGTCGTCTTAACTTGTGCGGGATGCATAAAAGGAAGAATGGCATGGGGTGATTTCCAAAACCTGAAATCCACATCCTCCTCACCATCACCTTTTAAGTTTCATTCACAATGGCACAATGGTTGGGACTGTTCTTTGAATACTGGCACTGGCCACTGTAGCCACACAATGTAGCTCTCTGTTCCCGTTTCCAAAACAGCAGATACTAACATGAAGTTATCCATTCAGTTGTGGCTGCTGAGCCAGCATTGATCACTGTCGTAGCGCCCTTCAGCTCGGATCCAACCCCCCTGACCACCGAAGTCCTCGGTGTTTATTTACAAGGGCAGACTATGTATGCCCTGCAACAAAATGAGATACAAGGGGACAGCACACTCACTTTGATAACAGGTAGGCCAAAAGGCCTAGGGTCATCATCGAACTCATCTTCAGTTTCACTGAGCAAGTGGCATGGTTTTCACCAGGTGCCTTGGTCGAGGGCATTTAATACATCTCTTACACCTTATTACACACAAGCGCATCTGAGATGATCGTGCTCAGCGTCGATTGTGCGCTGAGCGGCGGAAATGCCATTTGCACGGGCTTGGATTCAAACTCGCAGGTGGCCACGGCGGCGGCGGCGTCGCTGGGGTCGTGAGTTCTCGACGCCGTGTCAACCGCTGCTCCTAGTGGCTCGGTGCCAACGTCCCAACCAACCACCAAATCGAAGACTTCATCGCAGAGAACATCAGAGTCGATTTTCGGTGCTTTGATGGGCCTGTCACTGGCATATCAATTGGTTTGAATACTGTGTTGGCCCATGTACCTAGTTTCTCATCTATGGGATGTGTCTATCCTCTGTGGTTGTACACATTTCGAGGTGCCCGTAATTTATGAAACCGTTCAAGTGTTGAAATTTTGCAGAGAAAAAACTCGAGTGAAACCTTCCTGGTCGGTCAGTCAACCTGTTTCATTTTTTTCATGAACTGGGGAAATGAAGGGAAAGGTCTTTGAAGGACTGCCGTAAGCTGGGGAAGACATATTCAAAAGAGTTGGCACACCGAACTTGGTTGCAAATTACTGTTCGGTGGACCAGCGCTTTTTTGCTTTGAGAGCTTCAGGGTCAGTTGAAACAAGCATTGAAGTCAATGCAACAACTCCTTCGATGGGGCAAAAACGATGGACTTGTCCGTGAGATCATGAATGGTGTCGCTGTTCAGATTGAGTGGTTCCCCAAGCTGATCTTGAATTGCCAGGATTTGCAGCAATGCTGAGCCCACCTCACATATGTGTTGGTTCCGCTCGAAACCTGGCAGTTCGGCAAGATTGGGGTGAGTGATGAGCCTTTGCTGTGCAGCCAAAATGAGGCACTCCAGTTCTGGAGTCGGATACAAATGGAAGCGGCCCAACCAGTCCATGGCCGCCCTTCAACATGCCTGTTGGCGCTTGGAGGTCCTGGCGGTGGCTGGACGAGGTATGTTGCTCATTTTGGGGGAGGAAGAGGGGCACTGACGACGCTTGCAGGGGGCGTGGAAGGTGGTTCGAGTAGAAATTTCATATTTTTGTTTGTCAAGTTTTGCATGGTCCGAGTGCCTTCCCAATATACTCTTCTGCTGATTCTGCTCTGTCCCAACGGCTCTGAAGGTCTTGTGTGCTTGCTGCAATACTATGCTCTCACGGAGAATCGAGGCTGCCCACTGCTGAGCCCTCAACAGCAAACCCTATGCGGAACCAACAGGAATCTATCCATCACGCCAGTGGCGAGTCTTCTCTCCCAGTTCGGAGCCCGATGTCGACTTAGACAATGCAGAGGCTGGTCCCTCCGGTACCCGCTCTCCTGCTATGAGTATGTCAGATGCTGTTGTTGGCCCTACGAGTGATGATGGATTCGAGCTCGTTGCGCCAGATGCTGACAATGACGTTGACATCGCCAGTGACGCTGGCGATGCATCACTACAAGGCCTCGAGGCGGCTGAGAGTGTCGTCGATTATAACTGGGCGGCTCAGTTTGTGCATCGAAATAGTGAGTCGGATTCCGAGGACAGTGACTCGGAGTCAGACAATGATACAGATAGCGAGGGGATACGAGATGAGGACAGTGAGGGGGAAGATTTGGACCAGGATCTGGATATATTTGATTGGGACAGCTTCAAAGCCCCAGGCCTTTCGTCGTGGGACCGGCTTGGGGAGTCTTATGAGGCGGAGGCTGCAGCAATTGGTACACCTGCTCCTACCAAAAAGAATTTGAAGTGTGGACTTAATCTGGACATATTCAGCTCATAAACTCAGTGCATACGATCTCGCCATCTGTAAAGCTTTCTCGTATAAAGTTCAAACTAATACGACAGACAAGGCATTCAAAAAAATTCCCCATGCCTTTCCGCAGACACCGCCACTTCCCAAACTTGATGCCCTCCGCTCACGTATCAACTTTCTTGCCGGGTTTAAACCGGAAATCTATGACTGTTGCACAAACTCGTGTCTCTGCTATGTTGGTCCACATAAGGATCTTGAGACTTGTCCTTACTGCAAAGAGCCTTGCTGGCATGCTAATGGGAAACCTCGTAAAAAATTCATGTACATTCCTATCATTCCTTGCCTCATCACATTGCCGCATCAGGAAAATCTGAAATGCTATGAAGTACCAGTGGCGGCTTTTTTGGGCTTTGATTGTCTATGATGGTCTTTGAAGTTGCCCCCGATGTTTATGATGGTCTATGTTGGTCTATAGTGGGCTGTGGATCTGACCTCCAGCCGACCTCCAGTCTATGTTGGTCTTTCAGTTATGTATTAAATAAGTTGAATTCTAGACTTTTCTGAGTGGTATCGGTCTGATTCGGATGGTGACAGCTCATGCTCTGACAGCCCGTCTGGTGTCAGAAGCTCCACGGGATGCTGGGATGCATATGGCCGTGATGGCTGAATGACCGGCTCTGGAGTGATGAGTCAGTTCTGGGCCCTGGCCAATTGAAAAATTGCCCACCTTGAGGCTTGCAGGCTACGGCAACTTGCAGGTTTGAACATTTATTGAGGGACATGGTATTAATTTGAGAGTTGTTATGGTTTGGCCGGTGAACCTAAGCCTGAGTTGTAACCAGACCAAAACCAGACTGTAATTTTCAAGATCGCAAACCCTATTCTGTGTTATACTTGGCTTGCTGTGCTGTTTTTCAAGCTTTTCACGGCGTCCTTCCAAGTCCCTGCAATATTATTCAAGTCCTCGTAATATTGCATATTCGCGTGAGTACGATCTTTGGGTTGTCCAGTTCTTTTGCTGTATGTACCTGCTGTTGTGGTGTACTTTGGAATTTATTCAGTTATTCTCCTCCGATTTACTGCCAATGAATAAGTGGAAAGCTGGCAACTATATGATCTATGTTGTCTATGCTGTCTCTGGAACTATATAGACACGGTGCAGTTCATAGTGTCTATGGTGGTCTATGAAGCAAGACCCCCTCCCCTCCCACTTGTTTATCATAGACATGGCTCATCTATGGTCACTATCACTGCTTCTTGGTCTTTCTGGGTCTATGTAGCAACTTCAGATTTTCCTGATGCAGGAATCGCGACATCGCAGAGAAGCAGCAGTATCGTGCCCAGCACGAGCACAAACCGGGGATCACCACCGACGTATTTGACGGGTCTCATTACCATTCTCTCCTCAAGCAGTTTGTGGAGATCAACAGCAAGAAGTACGACCACAAGTACTTCTCTGATCATCGAGATGTTGCTCTGGGGCATCATGGGACAGCTTTGCTCCCTTTAAACATCGTAAAAAGACGGCATGGCCCCTCATTCTTTTCAGATATGATTTGCCGCCAGACCTCCGCTTCCTTCTCGAGTATATCCTCGCGCTTGGCGTCATCCCTGGCCCGAAGAAGCCTCAGGACTCAGATTCATTTCTCTGGCCAGCCATCCAGGAACTGTTGAAGCTCACTGTTGGTGTACGCGCCTTTGATATCTTGTCTGGGAAGCTCTTTTCCCTCTGTGCCTACCTCATTCTCGTCTTTGGTGACATCCCGGCTGTTTCCATGTTCATGTGTATGAAGGGCCACAACGGGATCTCACCATGCCGGATGTGTAAGATAATCGGGCTTTGTGTACCTGGTTCCCGCGGCACAGCGCACTATGTGCCTTTGGATCGTTCATGTCATCCTGATGTTAAACATGACATCAATTCTGTCCAGATATATGACCCTGCAAAGCTTCCCCTGCCCACTCACGATGAAATCTTATCTCAAGGGAAAGAAGTCGAGGCCACAACGACTACAGCAGAAGCTGAGCGACTGGCAAAGAAGTGCGGTGTCAAAGGGGTGCCGCTTCTCTCATACCTCCGCTCCCTTTCCTTTCCCGGATCTTTCGCATTCGACTTCATGCATCTCATTTGGGAGAATTTAATCAAGAACCTCAGTTTACATTGGACAGGAGAGTTCAAGGGGCTCGACGACGGCCGAGAGAATTACAAGTTGAGAAAAGCGGTGTGGGAGGCCATAGCCTCGCGAACAGCGTCTGCCTCCGATACTATCCCATCTGCCTATGGCAGCCGTGTCCCTAACATCGCCAAGGATCGTCCTAATGTCTCAGCAGAGATGTGGTCCTTCTGGACTGTATCTTGGGCCGGTGCTTCTACATCGACAGTTTAAGCATGCAAAGTATTACCACCACTTCATTGAGCTCGTCCGCCTCTTAAATCTGTGCCTCCAATTCGAAATCACTGATGCGGAAATTAAAGAGATCGAAACTGGGTTTATTAATTGGGTGCGAGTATACGAAGAGTGCGTTTCTGAAGCTTACCACTAAATTTGACTGACAGTTTTCTACAGTGTTTACTTCCAGCACGACGTTGAGAGAATGTCCACATGTCCTCTTACGATTCACGGTCTCCTCCACATCGCACTAGGCATCAGGTTCACTGGCCCTGTGTGGTGCTACTGGGCCTTTCCCATGGAGCGCTACTGTGGCAGTATTCAGCCTGGGATTCATAGCCGCAGATTTCCGTGGGCCTCGATGGACCGTTATGTTCTGGAAACTGCACAGCTCACCCAGATAAAAACAGTTTACAATGTTAGTCAGGAGCTGTCTCTCTCGGATCCTCGCAAAGAAGCTGCGGGTGCAGTCTCCGATCCCCTTTGTAAGTCATCACAGCGTACGCTTCACTACTTTTAACGTATGAATTTGTAGATCCTACATGCATCCTGCTTCCGCCCAAGTCACAAGTTCGACCGGCACCTAATCAAATAACCACCATTGCCGCGGCTCTAGTAACAAGATCTGGTGCAAAGATGGCACAGGCGAATGACGCTCTCAAAACCGCTATTGTCGAGGAATGGGGTAAGGTTCGGCGCATCGATTCTGAGGAAGGAGACACTATGCGCTCGTGCTCCCTGGGAACCACAACGGAGGATTCACGAGATGCAACATATGTTCGGGTATGTGGTATTCCGTGTCCTACATATGGAACTAACAAATGACCGAAGTACGAGATGCTGGTCGACAAAAATGCTCGAAGCAGGAACATCGCACCCGAATTTGAACTAACAACATTCTACGGTCAACTAACCCACATCTATCGGGTACATTTTCCGGCTGCCTGCCGTGCATTGGAGATCAAAGAGCCAACAACGTACATACTTGCTGCAATTCGCACTTGCGTTATGAAGCCCAAGGATCCACAACTTGAAGGCATTGACATCCATTTCTACTCAAGGCCCGGCCAATTGGATGTTATCGACATAACCAGTGTTCAATCCCTCGTCGGCCATGTTAAGGACACTTCAGGCGAGTGGGCAATCATCAATCGTAGTGGGGCATTGGCATGGGCAGATGGCTGGGAGAAGATAATGACTAGTACAGATATTTCAGTGCTTTCTGACTATAATGATTATACCCCGCTTAAAATGGCTTTGGAAATATGTTAAAAAATACAGGATGAATCCTAAGGGTCTATAGTGTCACGATTAGATAAGATCTATCGTTCCAACGCCTATCTAAGCGCCTGAGATCTAAGCGCTGGATGACAAAGAGGCTATGACTA